>LBNU01033284.1:3998-14993 GCA_014162995.1 Artemisia annua
AGTTACCACAAGCAGATTCACAAAGTAACTCTCACCACAAACAAAGCAAAACAAGTACCCCCAAGTTACCACAAGCAGATTCCACAAGTTACAACAAGTGCAGATTCCACAAGTTACAACAAGTGAAGATTCCACAAGTTACAACAAGTTACAGATAGGGTTGGGTTATATTGACGGTGCCAAGTTTTTTAGTTTAACAAGTTACAGATAGAGTTGGGTTATATTGACAAGCCAAGTGAAACACAAGCCGCAAGTGAAAGCCGCAAGTAACAAACCACAAGGAAACAACAATTATCTTAGGCTGCCGATATGTCTCAATCACCATTTTACACAGAATTGTGGTATAAAGTTTCCGAACTTGCGGAGAGAACCTCCTAGACATAGTTCGTACACGGGTGATAGTCTACGCCACAGATTATATATTGGAGATAGTGTGAGCAATGATTTTATTGAGCATATTCCACAGTTTTTCCGTCCATACGTAATAAGTATACATAATGTTGTTGGTGATGGAAATTGTGGGTTTCGGTGCATTGCCCACATTCTTGCTTAAGACGAAAATAGGTGGGCCGAAGTCAGACATCTGTTATTGCAAGAGTTAGACAGACATAGGCAAACTTACATAAGTATGTGGCACCAAGATGACTTTGACCGAATTTGCTATACAATAAGCTGGTTCCATGGAGGTGCACCTGAAGGTCGCTGGATGATGATGCCATACACGGGGCTGGTTATCGCTTCAATGATTAAGCGACCTGTTGTATTTATATCCCAGCAAGGTTCCACCACATGTTTTCCGCTTTTTACCGGGCCAAACTTATCACAAGGAACCGACCCCCTTGTGATTGCCCGTGTGGGGGAGAGAAACTATGCTCACTACATTTTACCCACGATAGACAGAGATACTCCACTTCCGCGTAACTACCCACAATGGAGGTATTTCAGAGAGCCAGCTGCAGCGGAATGGGAAACTTTATATCAACATCGACTAATGGAGTAAATAATTATACAGACAGAACATTGTAAATGATTATTGATTTATGTTGTAAATAATTATACAGACAAAACATTGTAAATGATTATTGATTTATGTTGTAAATAATTATAACGACAAAACATTGTAAATAATTATTGATTTATGTTGTAAATAATTATACCGACAAAAATTGTGAATGATTACTGATTTATGTTGTAAAAAACTATTTGGTGTATATAGTAAATGATTAAATATTTATTTAAATCAGTAATAACATTATTGATTGATGTTGTAAATTATTATGCAAATTCTTTTGTCAGGTGGGAGAAAGAAATCCTTTCTTGTGTCGATGTGAGAGAGGATTCATTATAAAACGGAAATCCAGGAAATAAGGTAGTCATGGGCTACTATATTATGCATGTCCTGATTCAGTGGTAAATAATCATACGTTTGCTTAGTTATGTAAATATGTAAATAATTTGTTTATTAAAAATAAATTTCTTATAATTTTATTAACATGTAACAGCTAGGTACAACTAACTATGGGTGTCGATACTTCATGTGGAAAGATGAATTTGAAAGGAGGTACTTTAATCAAGCATCTTCTTCAGCGCAGTGCTCAAACTGCGTTGCTCATTTAAATAAGATTGACGAGCTTGAAGCAAGAAACAAGTTGTTAATGACAAGAATAAAGACGTTGGAGATGGAGTTAGAATTTCTTGGTTTTGAATGAATATAAAATAACAAAGTTTCTGTATGAAAACAACAACAAAATTAGAGTAAAATGCAGAAATCGTCCCTGTGGTTTGCAAAAATTGCAGAAATTGTCCCTGGTCTTTCGAAAGTGCAGGCGGCCTCCCTGTGGCGAAACTTTTGGATCATTTTGGTCCCTGGCTTTAACAGTCGGTAAGTGAATTCCGTTAGCAGTTACACGTTAGCCCCTTTTGGCCAACGATCGTTCCAGCGTTCATCCTTTAAACTAACGACCGTTTATATATATATATATTTTTTGGTTTATTTAAAGTGTTTCGACTTTTTATATACATTTTTTAATAAAAACATATACGTTTTTATATAAGTGATTATATACGTATTTATAACAACATATACGCTATTATATACGGTATATAATATACCTTTTTATATATGTTATTATATACTTTTTATATGTTATTATATATGTTTTTGTATATGCTTTTATATAAGTTTTTGTAAATGTTTTTATATACATTTTTATACACGTTCTTATATACATTTTTGTATACATTCTTATATACGTTTTATATGCTTTTATATATGTATTTATAAAAATATATACGTTCTTATATACCTTTTTATATGTTTTTATATACATGTTTGCACACAGTTTTATATACGTTTATGTATACGTTTTTATATACGTTTTTGTATGCGTATATATACGTTTTTGTATAGGTATATAAAAACGTATACACAAACGGATATAAAAGCGTATCCAAAAACGTATATAAAAACGTATAAAAAGTGTATTAAAACGTATATAATAACATATATGTTTTTATAAATTGTATACAAAAATGTTAGTTGTTAGTATATAAAGAGAAGTTGTCCCTAAAACCCCAAACGAATTCTCTCTCAACTAGGGGCGAATTTTCTAAACACTCAAACCCTAAATCGTTTCTTCTTAAATCGATCTTTGATCTTTAGTTTTCTGATTCCTCTTGTTAATCTTCTGATTTACATTCGTGTTTATCATTGATTAATCTTGTTGGGTGATTAAAACTTGAGTTCTTGGGTCGGTTATGGGATTAAATCGATTTAGGGTTTGATTATTTTTCAATCGCTATTCATCTAATCTGCTCTAATTCCTTAAATTCTTGGATCGAATTGAATCTCCTAGTGATTAAACATTACGTTTATCATTGGTTTAATCCAAATCGATGCTTGGATTTTAGGTTTTGGTTCAGATCAAGTGAATCGTTTTTTTAGGGTTTGAAATCGCCTCCAAGTTTTATTCATCGATCCTCTATTCCTTGTTTCATTAAGTCGGTTGCTGATTTATTTCTACTTGGATCGATCTTTATCCCTTATTCTTTCATTGATAACGATTTTGGGTTTAACCTTAAATTGTTTTATTAGGATTATTGGGTAACCGACTTTTACTAAGTCGGTTTGTTTTGGTTCCTAATTGTTATATCTTTTGATCGATGATATCATCTGCACAATTCTTAATTCTAATCGATTCCCTAACTTAGGGTTTCGTGATTTTATGTGCGTATTGGTTTTGGTGTTTGGTACGTAATTCTATACTAAACTCTTTATTGGGTTTGGTTATCTTCTACTTGCAAGTAACCCGTAGGGTTTTGGATTCTAAGTGTGCATCTTTATGGGTGCTGGAAGTCATTCGTGTTCAAGTGGGTTTGAGAGAGATGGAAGTGCTGCTGCTGGTCGTTATTGTAAGTTAAGTTTTCATGGTTTCTTATTCAAAAAACTGTTGATCTCAGTGTTGGAAGTGATCGTTGGATGTGATTTGATTCTGCGCGTGTACATGTTTATCATGTTGAAGGATCTGGTCTTTTCTTCCTTATTCGATCTGCTTGTTAGGGTTGTATCACCCTTGGTTTGTTGCATGGTGGCTTTGATTATTCTGATATTGATTCTTATTTGGCTGATTGGATGGGATGATCTTGGCATGTACCTTGCATATTCGTTGTTTGCAACATGGTTGTTAGGGTTTGCTACAACCCTATGTTTTTAATTGGGTTAATTAGGTCTTTTGCAGCTGTTTTAACTCATAATCAAAGGCTGTTGATATTGACTTCTTAACTGATGAGTGTTAGTTGTTGTCACTTGTCATGGTGATTACACTGGAGGTTAGGGTTCTTTTAGCCCTATGAACTGTTTCTACAAGTTGAAGAATGCTTGGATGTTCTTTCATGGATTCTTCATGGAAGTTAAAGTGGACTACAAAGAGTGATATAGAAGGCTCAAGTTTCTTCTTGAGTAGTATTGTTAATTTTAATGTACTTATGTCATTGTTTGGTAGGTTCATTTTATTGTAAGTTATAAGAATGGCGTGTCATTCTTATATAAGAGTCTGTAAGTGTCCTAAGGGACTGAGATGAGGGAAGTCACTCTCATCCTTTATACTTCAATGCTTTTTGGTGTAATGAATTTTGCCGGGGTGAATTAACCCTTTTACCCAAAAAAAAATGTCTACAAAAACGTATAAAAACTATTTAAGAACATATATAAAAATTATATAATAAGTATATAAGAATATAGAAAAAACGTATATAAGATCGTGTATAGGAACGTATAAAAAAAACGTATATAAAAATGTATGTAGAAACATGTAAAAAAACGTATATAAAAGCCTATAAAAACTTATACAAAAATGTATATAAAAACGTACATGTTTTTATAAAAAAATGTATATAAAAAATTAAAAATCTTTAAATAAACCAAAATAATAAATTATTAACGGTCATTAGTTCATAGGATGAACGCTGCAGTGATCGTTGGCCAAAAGGGGCTAACGAGTAACTGCTAACGAAATCCACATAACGATGGTTAAAACCAGGGACCAAAATGATCCAAAAGTTTCGCCACAGGGAGGCCGCCTGCACTTTTGGAAGACCAGGGACGATTTTTGCAATTTTTGCAAACCACAGGGACGATTTCTGCATTTTACTCACAAAATTATGATATAAACTAACGATACGTTTTATTGATAATTTTTAATGAATATTTGATTACAGAATGTATCCTATATATACTATGTAAATCGTTACCTTCATGCCTGTTGAACAAAGAGACATGTCGATTCCCTAAAAGACACAGACTAATCTAAACGTTACAACCCTTATTCTAAAATGGTTATTTTCTTGACCCAGCCCAATACTAAGTTTCTTGGGTTTACAAAATTTCTAAACTAAATACATAATACATACATATACTACCCCTATCTTTGCTTCTATAACATTAATGGTCCAACATTCACCCCTAATGTTATAGACGGCAAAGTCTTCAAAGTTCTTTTATAGCAATGGTTCATCATCTTCGTAATTAATCAGATTTGCTTCATCTTTTTTATTTTCCCATTTTGGACACTCATTGCTAAAATGCCCAAGTTCATTGCATTTGAAACACTTCACGTTGCTCTTGTCCCGTTGTGCTCGACCATTGCCTTGACTTCTCCCGGACCCCCGACCTCGTCCTTGGCCACGTCCAAAATCTTTCTGGCTTGTACAACCGCAATGCTCACATTTGTGTTCCTTGGTCTTCTCCTTTTCATCTACTTTGCTGAAAAGTAGGCTACTGGACCCATCTTCTTCTTTGACTGCCTTTTTCGTCCGTTCTTCGAAAGCTTTTAATCTCCCAATGGCTTCTTGAAATGGCATCGTATTAAGATCTGCAAACTGCTCTATTGCTGCAACAATCTGTATAAACTTCTCTGGTACAGAACTTAAGAGTTTCCTAACCAGCCTTTTATCGTCCATCGTATGCCCCAAACTACTTGCTTGTGTTGCAATCTCACTTATCTTCCCGGCATACACATCTAGCGACTCATTGTCTTTCATCTTCAATTGTTCAAACTCCGACTCTAGTGTTTGAACACGAGCCTCCTTAACTCTATCAACTCCAACATGTCGAATTTTCAATGCATGCCAAATCTCCTTTGCCGAAGTAAGGTTTGCAATTTGCAAAACCATATTTTCTGGAATTGCTTGGTATAACATTGCAATTGCCATGTTATTTTTCTTTTTATCAACTTCAGCGTCCGTTGTTGGTTCAATTGCTTCCCATATTCCATGGACATTAAATAACGCTTTAATCTTTACAGCCCAAATCGTGTAATTCGTTGAATTGAGAACCGGGTATTGGAATGTCATTGATGTTCCACTATCCTTCGTTGGTTCATTCTTATCGCCTGCCATTTTCTTCTTCTTTCCTTTTCCTATCTTGATTAAATTTCCCTTCTTTCACAAATACTAATCTGGTTTCTTTTATTTATGCCTCCAAACCCAATAATAAGAGTAAAACAAAATACTGATTATATTTGTAAAAGGTTCTCAGAAAAACAAGCCTGGTTTCTTTGATTTCTAGGTGTGTGATCAAACCCGCCTCGCTGTTGAAAGTCAAATCCGTCTAGCAAATAATTGTCACGTCCGCTTGCTGCTAATGACAACTGTTGTCCGCTTCACCACTATTGACAATCAAACCCGCTTCTCCGCTGTTGATCTTGATCAAACCCGCTATTCCGCTGTTTCTGTATTGCTTTTCCCAGGTTTTGAACCTTTGGCTCTGATACCAATTCTTGGTTTTGACTGAATATAAAATAACAAAGTTTCTGTATGTAAACAACAACAGAATTATGATATAAACTAACGATACTTTTTATTGATAATTTTTAATGAATATTTGATTACAGAATGTATCCTATATATACTATGTGAATCGTTATCTTTATGCCTGTTGAACAAAGAGACATGTTGATTCCCTAAAAGACACAGACTAATCTAAACGTTACAACCCTTATTCTAAAACGGTTATTTTCTTGACCCAGCCCAATACTAAGTTTCTTGGGTTTACAGAATTTCTAAACTAAATACATAATACATACATATACTACCCCTATCTTTGCTTCTATAACATTAATGTCCAACAGAATTGGCAAAGAATCCTACGGATCACGCTTGTCAGTCCGGTGCAAGGCTTCATGATCTTTTAAATGATATGAATAATCTTCATATGTCGTAGATGTTGTTGTTTTTAAATAATATGTTAACGTTGTCGTTTAATTTAATAATAACAGTTGTTGTTGTAGTTATTTAATGTGGTAATATTTAACGTGCTATTATACAAACAAAATAATTATACAAAACATTATACATAAACAAAACATTATTAAACACAAATATACAAAACATTATACATATACAATACATTATTATACATACACAATATTTTCATTTAAACAAAAAAAAAAAAAAAAAAAAATCGAAAAAAGTAACTCTAAAGGGGTAGACCCCATTAAACTAAAAAACTAGCCACCGTTAATATAACCCTACCCCTTTGTTTTGGTGTCTTGTACTTGTACTTGCACATTCCTTTTATGTTTTTCTAAAACTCATTTTAAATTGCATATAATGCCATATATAGATCAAAACTCAAAAGTAATTTGGTGAATAAAAGTTAAGCTTCACCAAGCTTGATATGTTTCAATTTAGTGACTCGAACTCAATTTTGATTATAAAAACTACTTAAGTTTTCAATAGTATTACATATTTGTATTATTGTGAAATTTTAATGTTAAAACGACTGATAATTAACTTCTCAAATTAGCTGTACATAAAGTTAATAATTATATTTACATGATAAGTGTTTCTTTATTAAGGTATAACCTGATGTGCATATATGGATACTTTAACCATAGCCATTTTAAACATTTTTACAATAATAGAACAATTTTAAAACTTTGATACTTTTATTGGTTGATATAAAGTTTGGGTGGCCTAACAACGTCCGGTGTGGTGGCATGTTGTTGATACAAAAGTTGGGCGTTCCTTGTTTGGGTTCCTGTTCTCGTATCAATTAGATATTACTGCTCGGGGACCTGCGCACCAGGAAAGGAACAAACACCGTTAGGCTTATCGAGGGATTGTTTCCCCCGATTATCCTCCGGCGTGAGAGTAAGTAATCGAATTAAGGGTTGTGAAGAGTTTAGGGTTTGTAAATCGTACCTTCGACGAGAGCTATGATGCCCTATTTATGCACACGTAACCGATAAGGTTTCGTGCTCCTCACTCTTCGGCGTATCCGCCGATATCGGATATTTGGTATATATCTCTTTTATTTAAGAGATATTCCATATCCAATCCATAAATAACTTTGGGTTTGGGCCCTGTGAGCCCAAACCGTCTAAATGGTAGTCCATTTATTATTATGGCGGCCCACGCGTGGTGGGCTTAAATGTTAGTAATGTTTACTAATCGGGTTCGTGACCCGAATGTAGACTATACGTCATCATGTCCCCCCAGTCTAGTGTGCGCAGGGTAAAAACCTGCGGATGCTAGACTAATATCCATAGCCAAATTATTCCCAACGCGTACGCGGGAAACATTCGAATTTAAACCACCAAAAACACACGTAGGATGTATCTAGTCCAAAAAAGTGCATTTTAGGTACCTCGGTAAATGGGGAGGCTATCCACGTGTCTGTACCGTTTCATTTCCCAGCCACATGATTCGAGTTAGTGGGTTACACGTGTCATTCATCTGTGGTGAGTGGAATACTATATAACCACCCTCCTCTTTTTACTGTGATTATCACAGTAAAAAGCGTTTTCCTCCATTTTCAAAAACTTCCCAACTCCTTTCCAAACAACTTCTATACACTAGGTAATCAGCACGTGCGCATAGTATTTAGAAAGAATGGTTATCCAGTTACACGATTGCCACTCCGATATGTCCGAGGATGAGCTAACACAGTTCACCTCGGACTATTATATTCCATTGGCCATGCACGCAGAGGTGCCTGGTCCCAATGATACCATTGCGGACATCCCCTTTGGGAAGGTTGGGGTGTACACGCGCTTTTTCGAGTATGTGAATCAGCGCGTACCCATATCCGTCTTCCTGAGTGATATACTCAACTTTTATTCGCTCCACATCTCTCAGTTGCACTGTCTTGGCCCTGCCAAGATATCCAACTTTGAGATTAACTGTCGCTTGTTAGCGATTCCCCCCACTGTCCATTTATTCCGTGCATTCTACCATACGACGTGGTTGAATGGGTGGGTCACCTTTGCGAAGCGCAAAGGTGATCTTCAGTGCTACACAGATAAGGTGGATTCTCTGCGCCACTGGCGGGAGAAGTTCTTCTGGGTTGATTCCGTCGTCTTCTCCTTCAACTTTGAGTTTCATACTCGGAACTCGCTACCGAGGGATGAGCGCCCCCAGGCTGGATGGTATAGCGCGGATCACGCGGCTATCATTGATGAGAACCGTATCCCCATCAACTCTTATCCAGAAGAGTTCCTGGTACACATGGGCATCAGCCGGAACTACTTCGAACCTGCGACGGAGGTGCCGACGTTCTTGGCTGCGGATGGTTTGGGTGGGTGCTCATCCTTCGTTCTTACTATCATTATTAGCGTAAGTCTTTCTTCATTCTCCATAAGTTATGTAACGTTTTTTCAGTTTTTTCTTGCGCAGAGATGGATCTCTTCGGTGTCGTGCAGCTGGAGAAGCCACGGTCCGTGGCGGTAGGAGTGCGCCCGTTGAGGCAGGGTGAGGTACCCATTTTGGCCGCGACTGAAGGGCGCGTTGTGGATCTGGCCCTTCAGGAGCCTGAGGGCTCCCCTTCTGCGGCGGTGATAGCCACACCGGTGCAGGGTGTGGCTCCTTCTGTGGAGCAGGGACCCGACGTTGCACAGCCTCCTCCCAATTCTGCGAACATTGTGCAGATCAATTTGGAGGATTCTGATGAGGAGGTGGAGGAGAGCCACCAGTTGAGGCGCAAGAGAGCGTCTGGTAGTTATGGTGAGGGGCCTTCCAAGAAGCCGCGTTATGAGGCTGAGGAAGGTGCATCTTTCACAGATGCGCAGATGGAGTAAGTACTCTGTTATCTTTTCGTATGATTCTGTCAATTCGTAGATTATTCCTAACTTAGTTTCTTCGTTTCTGCAGTGTGGATGCTGAGAAGTCTGGAGGAGACGCATCCATGACTGAAGTTGAGAAGGGTGTGTCCTCATCTCCTCCCCACATGTAAGTATAATACATTTAGAGTTTCCTTCTTTCCCCTGCTTTTCCATACGCTAACATAAATAATGTTGTATCTTTTGTGTAGTGAGCAGCAGACGGAGGATACTGGCGCACAAGTGGAGGTTTCGGAGGTCACCACGGCCTTCGAAAAGGTGGTGGAGTGCGTTGTTGCGCACGGCAAGACTGTGGCCACTGGCAAGCTGGATGAGGCCAAGCTTTTGACTGTGCCGCTTGCTGAAGTCCCTGTATATAAGGCAAGTTCCCATGCTGAGCTCCTTGCTGCCATGGAGGAGTTGAAGAAGCTCGAGCTTCCCCACATAGCGCGATTGGAGCGTGACCAGGATCAGCCAATCAACGTGATCATGGCTATAACGACCTAAATTTCCGAATCTAAAATAAAACCCGTAAATAACAAAACGAATAAACCATGTATCCAAATAATCACAACGAAATCTCATTATTGAATTTCTGAACATATTTTGAGTCCGAGAATACTTAAGTAAAATACGAGAAAAATATTTACGCAACGCGAATACTAATTTGGACCATTTTTCTTTTGTAAACAAATTAATAACCAACCAAGGACCCAATAACTAATATTTGAGCCCATGAGTTTCCTTGGCTTTTGGCCCATACACGACCCAACACAAACAATATTAAGGATCCGGTTTCCATTTTTTTTCTTCTTCACAACAATACGCTACAACAAATAGATAAAACCCTAACCCTGAAAGGATTATAGCGGCACAAAATATTCTGTGGTTCTTTCCTCCATTTCGGTTCGACGCAAAGGAAGCAAGGAGGTACAGGAGGGTTTGGTTGGTCGTGGGTTTCTGTTTCGAGTAGGGTGTTTGTTTGCTCGGTTCTCGCTTTCGTTGATTCCTTGTCCTTGTTCTGTTCTGTCGAAGCATCAACAAGGGTAACACCCTTTAACTTGTCTTTCTTTTCTTCCATATGATGTTCCTTTAACACCATATATGCATTGTTTTATTTGTATGTCAATCGGCTAAAAGAAAGGAAAAAGAAGAAGCATGTTTACACTACAACTCACATGATATCACAATAAAATATTATAAGTGTTAAATATATAATCGATCTATCTATAGGTACATGTTCTGAATTTGGAATTACCATGGATCGAATAAAATGAAGTAAAGAGAAACTATGTTATATATTCAGTTGCAAAAATCATATAGAAAGTATACATGATATCATATACACGTATACATATAATAGTCGACTTACGCATGTTACGAGTTAGTTTTTTTTTAA
>LBNU01033284.1:26346-63026 GCA_014162995.1 Artemisia annua
CTATATAAGACGTCATCTCTAAGCTCGAATCGTTGTGCTGCGCGTCGTATTCGTCGAGCTTCCTTCTGTTCTTGGGGGAGTGTGCCCTTGCTGATGAAGTCCACTATAGGTGTCATCCATGTAGGGCCCTCTTCTTCTATCACCGTGGATACTTCCATCTCGGAGATCGATTTGTCTTTTAAGATTTCTACCAATACTTGTTTGGACAGATGAGCGAAACTTGTAGACGCAATCTTGCTCAGCGCGTCTGCTTTCTTGTTCTCCCCTCTAGGGACCTGCTTGATCGTAAATCTATCAAAGCCTTGGATTAAGGACTTTGTTTTTTTGAGGTATTGGATCATGTTCTCTTCTTTGGCTTCGTATTCTCCTGACACCTGGTTGGCCACCAATCTGGAATCTACGTTTGCCTCTAGGTTGCGTACACCCATTCGCGCTGCGATGCGTAATCCAGCGATTAGGGCTTCGTATTCTGCCTCGTTATTCGTGGCAGTGAATTCAAAACGCAGGGCATATGTGAATTCCATTTCTTCTGGGTTAGTAAGGATGAGGCCCGCGCCTGAACCATCTACGCACGAAGATCCATCTGTGAACAGGATCCATGGTTCTTGCAAGTCAACCTTTGGTTGTTGAGGAGTGTTATCATCGTCCGGCTTTTCAATGATGAAGTCTGCAAGTATTTGGCCCTTGATTGCAGTGCGTGGTCTATAGGAGATGTTGTGTTCACCTAGTAATACGCTCCACTTCTGCAATCGCCCAGACGCGTCGGGCTTGGAGATTACTTGCTTGATGGGTTGATCTGTGATAACCGCTATAGGGTGCGCTTGAAAGTATCTGCGCAGTCTTTTGGCTGCGAATACTAGCGCCAGTACTAGCTTTTCCATCGGGCTATAGTTGATCTCCGTTTTCTTAAGCGCTTTGCTTACGAAGTACACAGGTGTTTGTACTGAATTCCTATCCGTCAATAGTACTGCGCTTACTGCCCCGTGAGTCGCGGATAAGTACATTATCAATTCCTCCCCTGGTCGGGGTGCGACTAACTTGGGAAGCGCTGCTATTGTTTGTTTTAGCTGCTGAAACGCTTCCTCCGCCTCGGTAGTCCAGCAAAAGTCTCCCTTTTTGTACACTTCTTGAGTGTTTTAAATAGTGGTAGTGACTTGTCCGCTGACTTGGATAGGAATCTGTTTAAACCGGCTAGCTTCCCATTCAAGGATTGTACTTCCTTCAACGTGCGTGGTGAGGGAAGTTGTATGACTGCTTCTGTCTTTTCTGGGCATGGTTTAATGCCATCCGGTTCTATCAAGTATCCTAAGAACATGCCTTCTGTAGCGCCAAAAGTGCACTTCTTAGGGTTTAGCTTCATATTGATTTTCCGTAGTGTCTTGAACGTTTCTTCAATATCGCGCACTACTTCATCTTCAGTATGGCTCTTTATGACTAGGTCATCAACGTAGACTTCCAGGTTGCGGCCCACTTGCTTCTCAAATGCATTATCCACCAAGCGCTGGTAGGTGGCACCTGCATTCTTTAGTCCAAAAGGCATCTTCGTGTAACAATAGACGCCTTGGCTTGTATGGAAAGCTGTCTTTTCCTCATCTTCCTTTTGTGCCATATCTGATTTTTTTCAAAATGAAAAATAGTTCAAGAGTATCACTCGTGATGTATAGTGAAGATTACAAGACCTATTAATAGAACAATATATTTTAACAAGCTAGGCCAAATTCAATTTTAACCGAGGAAATGATTTACTTTTAGAAAAGGTATATGAAATGGCCATAGGTTTGTTTACTTTTGTGTATAGATGAGGGGACAAAGTGGTTTGCCGAATTATGACAAGAAGTTTTAAAGGTTGGTTGTTTAAATTATTTTAGTATTTGTTTTACTAAACCAATTTAAAGTAGAAACTCACGTGATGAGTTTTCATTTAAAAACTTAAGCTAATATTTTTTTGAGACAAACTGAAATAACGATAATGATAAGTAACATTCTAACAAACAACAGACGTCGTGAAGCATAATATATATGACTCTTTTTTGAAGGTTTAGGGATCAAACCTTACTAGATATATATATTTTGTGTGTAGTGGTGGACCCGAGAAATAATCTAAGCTGGTTCCTTCACTTCGACACTACAAAATCAACCAGTGAACAAATCAACTAGTCAACGGGTCTTGTCGGGTCGGGTTCATTTTAACACAAATAATTAAAACGAGATTGTCGGATTTGTGTCAATTCCATTGTCATGATTTGAAAAAAAAAAAAAAAAAACCGATATCATTTTAAAAATAATGGAATCATATATAATTAATGATGCAGCACCCCAATCCCCACTATGTCAATGGATAACAAACAAAAAGACATTGTATAAAACTCAAAGGATATTTTTATTCATGTAAAAATATAGAAAGGTTAAAATCTTTAGGTGGCGTTTAGTTAGAAACATTTTCTTTCATTTCCTATTTCTTATTTTGTAGGAAAAGGGAGGGAATTTTATTTCCACAAAACAATGAAAAATTTAGAAAACGCGTTTAGTTTAAGAAACATATGTTTGTGTTTTTCATTTTGCAAAACTAGAAAACATGTTTAAGTGTTGTCGTAATCTATCACAATTCTCTATTCACCTTAGTAATATTATAAAAAACATCTTCAAAACACAAAAACAAATATTATAAACTAACCAACTAAATTATAAAATAACTAAAAAAATCTAATACGAGAAAATACAGAATCAAAAAAGTAAAATATAACAACAAATAACGTTTTCGTCTGCTTTTTACGTTTTCGTCCAATTATTTACGTTTTTGTCCGCTTTTTTATGTTTTCGTCCTTTTTTTACGTTTTCGTCAGTTTTTTACATTTTCGTCTTATTTTTCACGTTTTCGTCGGGTTTTTAACGTTTTCATCAAATTTTTTATATTTTCGTATGTTTTTTTTACATTTTCATATGTTATGCAGAGTCAAGTAATATTAGATGACACATGGTATGTCCAGCATAAGTAAGGAATTAACAAAATGTGTCAAACACATTATGGTTGTAAAATCTTCAGGATGATCGGAAAGGTATCGAACTGTTATTCAAACAAATCGGAAGTGGAGATTAGAATCAGAAGTGAAACTTAAATGGTGTAAGGTATCATTGTAGTTCTCGAGGTATTCGAAACTTACTTGGTTACTGAACTAAGGTTGGGCATAATTTCTAACTTCTGAAACAAATGTTCTTATAAGGCATATCTAAAGGCAGAGGCACGAATCAGAGTGATGCGGAAGCAATGCAACTTACATAGATGTCCTAGTCTACCTATTCCTCGCTGGTAATTACTTATGTTCCTATGGGGAGATCTGAAAGCAAATTTCTCAAAGGTTGTCTTATGAGCGCCTACAGTGGAAACTTAATGGTCCAAACTTCACAGGTCAAGGTTTAATGTACTACAAGTCGCAGCCTGGGCTCTGATACCATAATTGTAACACCCCAACCCGATAAGGGTAGAAGCACTACATTACGGTGACATATCAAAGCATATACAGACATATAACATAAGTAATACAAAAGAATTTCAAAGGTTACAAAGTAATAATGAAATACAAGGTTACAAATGAGAACAATAATGAATGCTAAGTTTGAAAATGCCAAAGCTCCTACTAATCCAAAGCTATTGAAGTGTAGTCTTCTAAGTCCAATATACTCTCCACTCTTAACCCAGCTTCCTACTAAAACCTGCCGCAGGAAAAGAAATGCGGCTGAGCTTAAAAAGCCCAGTGAACAGATATAACAACGAAGTAATAATGAAACAGAAATGAATACTAAATAAGGTACAAAGGGAATAACAGAACGTAAATCAAAGCAAATATGAGATAGTGATGGAGGTAAGGTAAGGGTTAGTCATCAACCACGAGCCCAGAAACAGATATAATGCCTTCATAATAGTGCCTTCATCATAATCATAATCATATCTCTTCATAATCATATAGAGGGGAGACCTCTCAGATAATCAGACAATAATGAGGGGTGTCCTCATATGGGTGGAGTAGCTAGCTCCCAGAGATGTGAAGGACGTGCATGCACGCAGCATCAATCACCAGATACAGATAACAGATAACAGAAAACAGAAACAGATCTAGGATGCATCCATACGCCCCTACCCATTCACATGCAGACCAATCAAAGGGACGTGGCAGAACATCACTCTACTGCCCTAGAGTCATGTCAGAGGTGCATCACTGACACGGACATGGAACCCCCATGCCTAGTGAAATAAATTTGGCTCGGGTGTCAAACTAGAATAGATCAAACAGAATGTCATAAATGACGCAGATCATAGGTCATCATAATAATCAGGTCAGAAATACATATCATAGGTTCATATCATAAGGTCCAAATCAGAAGGTCAAATCAGAAAGTCCAAAATTAGAAGGTTCAGATAACAAAGGTTCATCACATAAAAAGTTCAGAAAATAAAATAGGGTTTCATAGCAATGGCATCGGGAACCCTAAACAAAGGAAAATATCATAATAAAGGTAGCAAGGTTCATATCAATGGTTCAAGGTTTACAAGTGTGAAAGTTTACATAAGGAAACAGATTTAGAGGTTTTTTTTTCATTTCATTTAACAACATGATTTTCACAAAGGTATTTCTCTAAAATGTTTTTAGCGGGAGTTAATATCATGTTAAACGAAATCATTTCCACACGTTTTGTCTCATATCATCCAGTTATATTTTCAAAGGTTTTCATACAAAACATCATATCAATGAACCAGAGACATCAGAAGAACCAAGATCAGAAATCAGAGTAGGGGTAGAGAAAACGGATCATGAGTCATGAGAAACCTTACTGAAAGGTCAGAATATCTGTACCTTAACCAAAAGCAAACCAAAGAGAAAGTCACACGAACGAATACGAAACGAATTACTCATGCTTCACGAAACCTATATGAATTAGAAGTCGAGAATTACTCAATAGTTCAATTCAAAACATATTACTGATTACTCCTTTTAGGTTGTCTTTCCATTTTAAGCAGCTTTCCAGATTTAGTAACTTAATACTTTAAGGTTAGAAACGACAATTAATAATATTTAAGGATTAAAATGACAATTATGATATTTTGGGTTTATTTATGTCAATTTAGTAATGTTTAGGGTCAAAATATAAATTATCAAAATTAAATATTAAAAATGTCAAATAAAATTATTTTAAGGTTTATACTAAAATTTTATATGAAGATGATAATTTTAGACCCCGTCGTTCATAATTTATTTAAACATACTCTCGCCATTAATTTAGGTCGCGACGACCAAAATGCCATTTTTTTCTTTTAACATGTGTACTCACCCGACTCACATATGTATGATCTTGTATAGTTTTTTAGACATAATTCGACACTAAAACATACACACACCACAACGGTAAAACCAACCAGTTCTTGACCCCTTTTTAAATCAGATTGTAACCCTTTATTAATCCATAAGGTCTTTTATTATATGGTATTCTTAGTAGCACACATGCAACATCCTAAAAAAAACCATGCATGCAATCCATTCCCTTCGTATGACCCTATTACATATATATAACCGAAGTCGATTCGCACTCCTCATTACTTGTTTCCAGTTTCGTATAAGGTTTGTGATCATACAGGTTATGTTTTACGAACCCTTGATTCCCATTGGTTACTTATATAATAAGTTATAAATCTCATTTTATTTTAATAAGGATCATATACTAATTATCATCTTAGCAAATGCAAATATCCTTCTTCGTATGTATTGCCTAATACCAAATATTACTGAGACCCGGTATCGATATCAACTCCCTCAACTTTACGAGACCAAAAGAAATGAATTAGATAACCTCACACCTAACATTTTGACTCCATTTATTCGAATCACACACGGACACATTCACATGCTTGTCTTTGTTTATAATACTCAGTTTCATGATTTTATGTGACAAGGATTTATGATTTCATGCGTGTTTTCCATGCGTATTCATGATACGTATAATTACAACCGATTCTAGAGTAGGTTAGGTGGCATGCAAACGTTCGAAAAGAAAGCAAATGAAAATATAATCGAGCAAGGTTAGAATCGGTTACCCTTGATGCGCGATGGGAGAAAGAAAACAAGGATAAGATTGATACGAGTCGACCCCAAGTTGACACCAACAAAACCCAAGCCCTCGACTCCAAACAAAAACCAACGACCTCACCCTCTTGTCGAACCAGAAGTTTACCACTACCAACACACCTTCTTGGTTTTCTTTTGATCGACAGAACAATGTAGAAAAAAAAAAACAGCCGCTGTTTGTGTGATATTCAGTTTTAGGGTTTCGGTGAGGAGGGAAACAATGAGAGTCGTATATTTGGTGAGAAATAAAAGGGAGGAGCGTCTGATTGTTATTAGAATGATTCTTGCCGTATTTAGAGGGATTACAATTGACTTGGTTAGTTTCTATCTTATTGGAATGGGCCTCCCTTTATTTATCTTTCAATTATAAAAGACCAATATTTAAGCATCAAGGTTGAGAACAAAATTTCAGCCCATTGGAGATATAAAAACGTATGGGTCTTTGTAGTAGTTTTGTATTTTAATGTTAAGTTCTTAGTTAGTTAAGTTATAGTGTAGGGTTTTAGAATTATTATAAGAAATTTAAGAATTTAGTAACTTAGGTTTTGATTTCATAATGTTTCTCATAAATTCAAGATTAGAGGGGCAAAATAGGAAGTTTTAGATTTTAGGGTTTTACAAGTCTTCCCGTCTATAAAAAATTTTCGTCCTCGAAAATTGAAGGAAAAAAATGAAACGGAAACAGAACGGACTGTGAACGGAATTGTGAATGACTTGTTTCTCATGACTCAATCTTGTCCATCAAAAACAGCTTCGGTTTCCTCAGAAAAGACATATCGTACTGAAAAGACATATCGTACTGGATCCAAATCAATGAATAGTATACTAAAGGTAATAAATGATAATCATATCCCCTTAGAAGAGATACAAGGAAGATATAGGGTTTGACGGATATTATCCATGGAATAGAGATAGACAAATCTGATGAGAACATATCGAAGTGTAGCAAGCGTGAGGGTGATATACATGTTTAACTCTTCAGATACTCAAATAGTCTCGTCTTCAATATAACATTTCAAAGGTATTCTAATAAACAAACAGATCTTGTTTCCTCAAAATCAAAAATCTCATATCTTAGTTCATAGCAGATCATAATGAAACAGATTCAATGAATGTGAAACCTACATATAGCAAAGCGTAGGTGTACTCCTTCGTAGTAACAGATCGAATCCATACTGACGGAAAACAGATTGTTTGATAACATCAAACGGCAGAAAGTTCTACAGTAGAACCAAAGATTCTTATCCGAAGCACAGAGGTCAAATAACGCATGTCGAGTATCCAAACGTATCCAGTCGTATATTGATGAAAGCAGATTAAGCGCATAGGTAGAATGAACCTAAAGTCTCACTAAACGCAGATAATTTCAAACAGATATCAGAAATTCTAAGGCTTCTAAGGCACTCCTCGAAATATCCTATGATCACAATAAGTGCACGTTATATGATNGTAAGAAATCTGACGAAAACTTAAAAAAACCGACGAAAACGTAAAAAATCGGGCGAAAGCGTAAAAAAACAGACGAAAACATAAATAAACGGACGAAAACGTAAAAAATAAACGAAAACGTAAAAAAATGGACGAAAACGTAAAAATCGGAAGAAAACGTAAAAAATTGGACGAAAACGTGAAAATCGGACGAAAACGGAGAAAAACGGATAAAACCGACGAAACTATATAAAAATGGGCGAAAATAGATTGTGGAGTATTTTAAAGGAAAATAGGTGAAAACAAAAAAAAAAGTGTTTTCTAGTTTTGTGTATTGAACTTGGAAATAGGAATTTTGTGTTTTGTAGAGAATTTTATTGGAAAATACTAATTTGAACGCGATCTCTGTTTTCCTTATTTTCCACAAAACATTTTGTGGAAAACAAGGTGTTTTCCCTCAACTAAACGCACCCTTAATGTCTTCTCAACAGGTTATTAGCATCTTAATTTATCAACAAAATGCTATAACAATAGGATTTGCATTTAAATTATTGGTCACTAATCAATTTTATTTGTCAGCTCTTCAACACACTTACCAAGCATAACCAATTGGTTTTACCATCTTCTTTTTCATCTAAGCAAATAACCCACCTTTTTCCCTTCTTCAATGTTTTCTGTAAGTGGTTCCTCGTTTATTTCCAAAGTAGGTCCCAAATAATTTTATATACCGTTTATTTCCTAGGCACCACCTATCATGGCCGTAGGTTGCCTCTGTATGTGTGATCAAGGAAAATGGTCAAAACCGGTTGCGAAGATAATCTGAATAAAGAAAAACTCATTCTTTTTTTTNTGTTTGTGTGATATTCAGTTTTAGGGTTTCGGTGAGGAGGGAAACAATGAGAGTCGTATATTTGGTGAGAAATAAAAGGGAGGAGCGTCTGATTGTTATTAGAACGAGGTGGGCGACGGTCCGCCGCGTTGCGGCGGGGCGTAGTTTCACAGCGTTGATCGCGTACAGGAAATTGAACTTTCAATGTAATTCATATATAAACATGTAATTGTTTCATACATTTCTCATGTGTTCATAAAGAAGCTCATGTTACATGTTTTCTACAACTATCAGTATCAGTTGCAAACTTAAATGGGTAATTGCATACAAAGTTTATATCTCTAGTATTGGTTCTAAAATCTGGAATACCTTTTAAAAAAATAAGAATCAATAGGATTCACTGGAACACTAAAGTCTCGGTTGTATCCATTTGCATGATTTTCTTTGTCCCTTACAAAACCTGATAAGACGATGATTAGAACATAAGTCAGAAATACGACAATATTTTAGAGTATCGATATCTCACATAAGCACTAACCTAGTATGCCCTCTGTTTTGGTTCTTTAGATTTATCGTTATAGAGACCTATATTCTCACTTCTCCTAAACTATCTTCTAGCAGTGCATACTTTTATATTTTATAAGGAGTAAAAAAAAACGCTTCAGAAATAACTCAAGGCCAAATTACATGCAGCCCGTTGTTGTCATGGAAAGGCGAAGGTTTATATGTAAACGCATCCAAGATGATGGGCCAAATTACATGCATTTAAGGAAAGTGAATGGAACTAAAAAAAATGCAGCTCGTTGAAGGCCAAATTACATGCAGCTCATTGTTGTCTACAAAAACGTACCTGCCTTTTGTAACATATTTGCAAATAAAGATGTGATATAGCTAAATCGAATAGTTAACTGTACCAAAACATCAGCTCAAACAAATATCCCCTTGAAAATCATTTTTTTATGTGCTTCAATTTCATAACTTAAATGCAACCTTAAACATGAAATAATCAGAATGAAAAGCACGTACATACCTTTTCGGTTCCTCCAGTAATTAAAAGCAACTGATGTTCGTGTTGATGTGCAGCAACTCGTTGAAGCACAGAAGATTCCTGTAATTGAAAATCCTCCTGCCTGTGCATATTTGTGCATATTTGCATGTATCACCTGGCATATATAAGATGCTGTTAAATGCCAAATACGTTAGAATGCAAAGATTTTATGGACACTAAGTAGTACGACGATTATATTAGAAGTACCTCACTGTTTTCCACCAATGATAATATTAGTGCTCGACAATGGTGAGAAACCTGGTTACAGTTTCCAAGGTACATATATTCTGTTGGTGTTCCTGTATAAATACAAAGAAATGATTCCGAACACCCCCTAACAAAACAACCAAACTCACAATCGAGAGCAGAGAGAGGCGGTTTGATGTATCTTCACCAGATACGTACGTATAGTGTATATGGCTATGGCTATCAAAAAACAGAAAACAAAAACAATCCTCCGGCACGAAAATCCCCCAAAATAGAACCCCAAATTTTATATTTTCATCGGCCAAAGATCAAACAACGGGTTGGTGGATTCCGATAATGAAAGAGAGGCGGTTTGATGTATCTTGAGAGATACGTATGTATATAATTTTATTTTTTTTTGGACCGGACTTCGTTTTTGGGCTTGGACTAAGAGAATAAGAATGACGTCATGCAGATATGTTAAAACAGCAAAACACGCGTCGTTTCCGATGCTCTATATTAGTATATATAACAGAAGAAACCGAAACTACATCTGGCGTAAGTTGGTTACCCACTAAACGCGCAGAAGTACAGCCCGCCATAGTATAGCAACCTGTAAACGAAAACCATAAAGAAGACGTTATAAACATACAGATGTCTTAAACTCTAACCCAGGATACTAACACATACTTATGATAAAGTTAGCATTACCCGCATGCGCTGCTACAACGTCCATTTTCCTCTTCCCTTTATCGGTGACGGACGCATCTAACAAACATTGCTGATAACGACCCACTGCCATCGTATGGAGCGGATCTGGTTCATTTATCGTTTACCATTTGACAAATAAGCTGCAACAACCTTCATTCCATCAAAACAAAGTACAACGTTAATTCAATCAATCTTTATACATCAAGTTCTAACCTTTATACACAACATAAATGAACATGACCTTCACGTTACCTTTACCACAAATTTCTCTCTTTTGCAAATTGGGTTAATCAAGTCTACCACTATTCTTTTTATGTAGAGGCCAACCCCTTGTTGTCATACATCTGCAGCAAAAAAATGAAAAAATAAAAATAGTTATAGTTAAAATAACACATTAGCATTTTTTCAAGAATCCACTGCTGAGATATTTGGTTTGTTGATACCATCAGTTGTGTGTTACATGATCCAAGATAGCATGTTGAATAAAATTGAAGGTATTTTGTTAAAGTCGTATAGATCGCAGTATGGCTATTTAGGCATTTCACAAATTGTACCTACTTAAGTGAGCAACTGCTAAAACGACAAATGTGGTTGTGGCAGTGCTTCAGGAACTTACCAACGCATAAAGTCACATGTTTTTATCGTGAAAAATGGTATAGTTACTTCAACCTTTATTAACTGCAAACACCAATTGAAACAATGGATTCAAGAGTCAAAGACAGAGCATAGAAGAAAAACTAAAAATATACAATATAATCAATCTAGGAACAAATTGAAATAGATCACGCCATTCGAAGAAGAAATAATGCTTACAGATTCTTCGGTTGGACACATAAAATCGCTGAGTCATTGAGACCACCAGCCTTCTTAGAACTTTCAGTACCTACGAATAAGAGGTTGATATAAGTCAAAAGATTTACACTTCTCAATTCGCATCATAACGATATCACAACATTGTTTTTTTGCAACTCTTAACTATCCTGCCGATAATGTTAATAGGTGAAAAAAAAATTATAAACAGCTACATTCCAATACTAAAAAGTTCATGAAACCACATCCAATAAACCGGAGCAGTTAGCATATTATGAATGCTGATTATATGAAAGCATTAAATTAATAAATTAATACTACATAATTATCGTCCATTTCACCAAGTAGCAAATTTCAAACCAAAGCTTGGTATTCCTTACCAAAAGCTAACCCGACTCCTTCGGCAGGCGAAACGAAACTTTAGCTCAGCAAACCCAACGTCGTCAACACAAAAGCTTCTCATTTGATATGAACTAATTTAGATCGTAACATTGCAAGCAGAACCGTGCTTTGGCCGTATCCCTGCAAAACAAACAAAAAAAATACCACTTCGTTATGACACTTCTACTTATCAATAAACGTGAACAACGAATTATACTATTCCTTACCAAAGGCTATGGCAACGCCTCCGTCGGGCACAACAAAGCCCGTCAATAAACATGAACAACAAATTGTACTATTCTTCGCCAAAGGCTGTGCCAACACCTTCGCCGGGCGGAACAAATATTTACCACAGTCCAAAGTTCTTGCTTCTTCCATACGATTGATTCGATATCATGTATGCATAACTAAGAATTCACAATTAACTAATAAAAATTAGGAAAAAATTATTTCAAAGTAAAAGCCAATAAAACTCAAAGCTCTGAAATCACATACCCTTTTGAATTTATCATTTTGTTCTTGCATAACTCTAAATTTCCAGCTAATGAAAAATCTAACTCATGAATCACACAAATATAATTAAATAACTTAAACCCCTAATTTTTCTTTAACCATTAAACACAAATTTCAATCAAAACTAATGTAACAAAAAAAACATACAAAGAGAGCAAACCCACCGGTGGAGGAAACGTAGCCTCGAGATACACGCAGAGAAGATGAATATGGAAAGAGTCAGTGATAACTATGAAAACGCAGGCCAAGATATCGGGCTTGGACAACAATAATGGGCTGGGCTAGAAAGTCGGAAACTCAAAACGACAATAGGAGCGTCGTTTTTGCCCATACATTATATATACGAGGATGGCTGTGAGCCGCCGCGTTGCGGCGGGGCAGTGATCATGCGCTTCTTGCTGTTGCAGATGTTATAGCTGAAAGTAACTTTGCTTAAATATGAGTCAGTATAACATAAAAAGACAGAAAAACTATTTGTTTAACTATATCTGTTGGGCTTCACCTGCTTAAAATGTGCTAAACATGCATGTAGTCAAGAAGAGGATAGATACATAAGCTGTAAAGTACATTGTGAATCTGTAACTTTGACAGATACCATGACCCTAATACATTACCAGAACTTAGTACCAGATTAAGGGCACATATATTTTTTGTTTTCGACACGATTACTGGTTAGTGAGACTATCATATTACGCCGACCTGCAGACGTGAGTAGTCAGGAAAATTGTTCTATATACAGATAAGTTAATACAGAAACAGGTGCCCCGGTATCATTATTCTTGCTTTGGCCTTTTTGCATTTGCACTTGGTTGCTCTTCTATGTTGTGCATTAGCAGTTGTCTTCGAACAGAGATCGTTGTCCCTTCGTAACAGATTCGTGCAGGCTCCGCTCAACTGTGGGCGAAATCTGAAGTTACCACCATATTACTCAAGACCAATAAAAATCCATATGAAATACACACGTGGCGTTGTCGTTCTGTTTCATATCAGATGCATACTGTATGGATCACTAATTTAGTTTGCAGTACGGGAACAAATAGTTTACCTTAAATTGCCGCTCAACTGAATGAGTTCGACTTCTTGCACTTCCTACGATGAAAATACTTGTTAGCCCGACTTGACTACACAAAAAAGAATTAGTAGCAGATAAGTCAATAACCAAATTAAAGGAATACATATCACGTAGAAACACCTTGCAGGCCATTCGACAAACCTATAATCAAAACCAAGTAATTAATCAATTAAACGGAACCGAAATCATGAAAGCCAGAATGATGAGATTACAAAAATAATAAGCGACAATTTATAGGATGCCCTGACCTTATTGCGTACCTGAATTATGTTCAAGTGAGGCGTCTAAACAAATCAGTTACTCGGATTCACTGTTTCCTTGTATTTGTTCCGATAACACTTCGTTTCCCGTGTATAGATACTACACCTGTTCGTTGGTCCATCAAGAGAAGGCTTTTCATTGAACACATCCAGACCCTTAGGTGCATCCACGGGTTCCTCTACCCATGAACCCCTTAACCACACCTGCATAACCATGTGGAACGTTGTCCTGGTTAAAGACAATTTTCTTGCTAGTAGCAGAACAAAATTCAGGGGTGCATTAATGTACCCTCCTGTTTGCAGCAAATGAAAGTCAAACAGAAAAAATTGATTGGTTATTCAATTTTGATTTGATTTTATTTTATTTTTTTTATTTTTATTTTTTTATTTGATTTGATTTGATTTTNTTTTTTTTTTTTAATGGCCTAATCCATATATGAGAAGGAAGATCATATGAAACAACGTTGAAAAAATAATTGTCCAACTCTAAGTACATCACTTATCGCTAACACCCGAGGTATGTTTTTGACCCGAAACCACAATCACATGCATTTTTCCACACCACATCAATGGTTACAAATTAATCGACAACACGAAACACTAAAATCAAAGTTAATAAGGGCCGATTTATTTCGTTCCTCTTGTTTTCAAGCGTCACCTTAGGCTCGCATATAATAAGGCTTGAATGTAGTAAATGTTATTAGCATTTGGAAAGTAGATTTTTAAAAACATCATCTTAAGGTCACTCAATAGTGTAATTTTTTTTTGGGGATGAAAGGGGGCGTGCCTTCGAAGAGACCAAAGCCTCAAATATTATGTTTTTTAAATGTATCTTTAGCAATTTGGTTGCATCACCTGGACTGGCGTTGGTATTTTTGTTTTAATCAAAGGCCGCCACCGATCATCCACCACTGCATATATTAACATATATTACATATTCTTATCAGTCACTACAAAGAAAGTATGGTACCGGAAATGTGAGGAGCTCGCATATGGTACCGTTTCTGCAGAAAAATGCTGTTTTCCCTACGCCGGCTCAGGAAGCTGCTCTGAGTCGACGTTTTCTTCCTGAGAAACCTGTATTTGTCAACCATTTTCGTACCACATTAGACACGCACAAATGCAATAGAAACTGATATTTAACTTATTGCTACTTATCAAAAGATAATCGACGCGAAAAACATCATAATCGTATAATTACTGGCCTTAATTAAGTAATATCAATACATCAAATATGAACTCTAAGATGACTTCCTAGTCTAGTTTATCTTTAAAAAAAGTCAACAGAATGCTTTTCCTGCCGGTGTTTCATAGTAGTCTTATAGCTTCAGTGAAACAAAACAAAATTATACATGCCCATTAAATCAATGCTAAAGAGTGAGCTAAGGTACTATTTGTTCTGATTTCATTAATTTTCTTAAAACCAAGCTGTCTAATACTCTAAAACTACTTAATCTACTCATGATCATTCTGAATACATGCAGTATTAACTTTCATAATATACCTACAGCTTCAATCAAAAGTCAACAAAGATTGTGCGTGTCTATTGCATTTCAACTCAATTTCAAACTTACCAACACCGTGAACCCAAAAAAGATACCTTATCAGCTTCACAAAAAATAAATAAGCGTATAAGCCGGGAAGATAAGCTATTCCAAACATCTTCAAATGAAGTCTTATTCCTAAAATTTATTAAAAATCCCGAAATTAGCAAAACCCCCAAATTATGGCACAACCCTAAAAGGTGTTTATGTTAATAATAAACATCAAGAATAACGCAAACTATACCTTGTTTTCACAACTTCGATATATTCAACTCATCATTAATACCAAAACACGTATTTACTTCAGCAACAAAGGGAACGGAAAATCAGACATCAGCCGGCGTATAAGTTTGTAAAGGCGGTGAAGACGATGGGTGTGTTGGCCAACAGCCCAGTGAAGCAACCGTTTACAATTGATCGTTTGACAGCAAAAGGTAGAAAAAAGAAGCAAGAAAGAGATGAGGATGAGTGTAGAAGCGGTGGGCTACCTAACGGGCCAGACAGAGTTACTGGACTGAGAATATAGGCCCTAACAAAAATACTATTTAATTTTGCGGCACGGTTCCCAAAAACCGCCCGTACATTATATATATAGTAGTAATAAGAAATAAATTTCTTTTCGACTTTTTATAAAAGTTGCTCTCAGCCCAATTTAGAGTTGCCTTCAGCCCAATCTTTAAAGTCCAAAATGAAAACACTTTAAGTCAAACAAGAGGAGCCCTCTAGTTAAAGTGTTAAACTATTTAAAGAAAACAAAATATGTTACTGTACTTTAAAACTTAAAACAGAAATACAAGATCGATCTTCGTCTTCTGAGATCCTATACCCTCAGTTCATTCTCGGTTGGTTGATTCATTTTAATTTTTTGTATAGTATTATAGCATTATCAATCATAGTTGCTTGGTCTCTCTACTTGTATATAAACCATTTACTTGTATTTTTTTTTACGCTACAAAGATACTTTTTCATTAATACAAAGAGTAAACTGCTTGCTTTAAAAAAGAGTAAACTGCATAATTCATCCGTGATTTATCAAATTTGGCACTAATCATCCCTTGCCGATATTATTGGCAAACATCATCCTTTCATTCTGTTTTACTCTGTTGTGATATTTCCTTTGAGCACATTTGGTGTTTGGATTTCCAGCAAACTGACATTTATACAAAAAAGATACTACATTCATTATGTATAATTACTCGTTGTTCTTTCTCAAAAATAAATTATGTGAAATAAAAATATAATATGTCTATGGTGTTTGTCCCCAAGAATAAAAGATTATTGTAGGCCAGGAGTCCTTTACTTGGTCATGCACCATTTGTGGGGTTTTCACATTTTGAAGGCCATAGATTTTGTCCTGTGTTATCAATTCATCTTTTCGTTCCAAAAATAGTCAAAACAGATTGATTTAAAAGCTTAAGGTCACATAATTATCCAAATACAACAGAATCTCTTTGGGGATCTTTAGTATATAACTTTTAAAATTTTCAGGTTAGCAAATAGACTTCAATTTATGTTTCCTGTCTTATTGTTATTTGTTAACTTGACATACTTCTGTTTTTAGGCACAATCTGCTACGAAAAATCCATTGTAACAAGTTAAGAAATGGGAGACAAAGAGGAAAACGACGTTGCCAAAAATGTAAACAATGAGAGTGGTCAAGGAGAAAAAGACGGGGAGAAGGTTAAAGACAAGAAGAAGAAGGAGAAAAAGGAGAAAAAAGAGAAGAAGGAAAAGAATCCTGAAGATAAAAAAGACCCGACTAAACTTAAGGCGAAACTTGAAAAGATTGATTCCAAGATTCAAGCACTCAACGTACAACGAGAAGAAATCCTCAAACTCCTCCAGGAGGTCCAAGCCAACGCTCCTGCTCCATAGGCCCAGGCATGTGCATGAGCCTCTTGCCAGAAATTGCAACATATATGTAAACTAACACAATGTGATACAAATGTACAGGTAAATATTAATAATTTTATAACATTATTATAGCGAACAGGATTTTGTTTCCATTATATTCTGATAGTTATGTAGGAAATGTAACATAATTGTGACCTACAACGCTTTAAGAGATATGAGTTGTCCGCCCGGCCCTATACCAGTTGTAGATCTTAAATTGCAATTCAAAGTTTTTCAATGGAAATTTCAACACCGTCTTCTGGTTTAGGATGTGAGAGATATATCAATTCTGCATCCAGATTCACCAATTCCCACCTGAAGTTTATTGTAAAAAAACCAACAATTAGTACTGATAACAAATTTCAAATTCCCTAGAAATGTTTTCGCCTATATATAAAATGATACGGAGTACAAACTTTAAATGACTACATACTTGTATCCAGTGGACAAATGATAAAGAAAGATAGCAAGTTGTAAACGAGCGAGCATATTTCCTGCACATAACCTTGATCCGCCACCGAACACTTGGTATGTTCCGGGCACCATTGGTACCTTAAGACAAATATCCAAATGTTCTTAGCATGAAGAAAACAAAAAATGATTCTATGATAAGGATTAAAATATCATTTAGGGACTTACATCCCATCTATCAGGATTGAAACACAATGGATCATTGAAGTTCTTAGGATCCGTATGTAGATATCTAATCCATATCATTACATTCCATCCTTTCGGTATAGTATATCCTATATGATAAACAATTTTTTTAGCAAGAAAAACATGAAACAAGTAAGCCTAATAAAAAACATCATGCACCTTGATAGTTGACATCTTTTGTGGTTGTTCGAAAGACAAATGCAGCGATATTAGCCATTCTGATTGTTTCATCTACAACTTTCATGGTGTATTCCATCTTCAAGATCTCATCACTCGTAACAAATTGTTCATTCTTGCTTTTTTTGAGAGACATATTTTCATCCTATTATATATTACTATTGACATTAAAACTAGACAACAAGAATAAGAATAAGAACTAGGACCAGGTGTAGACATACCCGAAGCTTTTGTAGAACCTTAGGGTACTTAGCGAGATGATAAACCGCCCACATTGTGGCAAGAGTAGTTGATTCATAGCCAGCAACAAGAATACTTATAATATTGTCAAGGACTTCTTCATCACTTAATTGGCTCCCTTCTTCGTCCTATAACTTCATCAAACCATCCATAAGGTCTTTCATAGGTTGAATACTTCCACCGTCAATGTTGTTCTTCCTTTTATCCAACTCTTTCTTGAAAATCGCATTGGCTTTTTTCCGACACTATCAAAATAATGTTTTTACATAGTGTTAACATGCAAACATCTTTAGATTTATCAAGGAATTGAAGTAAGTTATGATATGATCAAAAGTTTATGACTGAATAAAACCTGTAGGGCATTGATGATAAGCAAATCCTGGTATATTCAGTGGGTAAGATCTAATGCCACTAAGCAATCCTATAAAGTATTTGGCTATTTGCCAAGCATTTCAAGAGTTGGGCCAGGCTTAAAACCAGCAAAATACATGCCTATGTTCTCAAATGTAACCTTCTTGATTTCTTCATAGGAATTAATTTTGCCACGTTTTGCCCAACATTGAAGGCCGGAGACCATTCTTGGTTGCACAAGACGAGCAATCTGACGAAGAGCATCAGGCTGGTTAGTACTTCTAGAAACAAAACTTCTAAGCCTAGCATGTGTTTTTCCATGAACCGCAACTAGTGAACTCTTGCCAACAATCTCAACGTTTGGCCGGTCTAAGAGAAAACTTTCTTCTGCTCGAAATGCATATTTGATAGCCGTTGAGGAAAATACAATCACTGATGGTCTGCCAAATAAGTGTGTTTTATACATTCCTATCCCATCTCCATACCTATATTCAAATACATGATCAGTGACCAACTAACAGTACAAAAAGGCATGTAAATATAAAGACAGTATCACGAAAAACACTACTAAAAGTAAAAGCAACAGATAATTAAGTGTGACGCTTAGAATTTATATATTCATCAGGGCGACGAACGACTTTGAAGTACCAAAGGAATGTGAACATTTCACCAATGATCGGAAGACCCATGTGTCCAGGAAGCAGTTTGATGCCGCCTTCAGATGATCGAAATCTTGCCATAAGTTCATACCACATATCATTCTACCACCACAACAGCCAACCAAGTAGCGGCACCACTCCTAACACTACGGCCAACCACATCGTCCTTTGTATATGTTTCTTTTTTTTCCCTTCTTATGTTGGTATAAGTGTGGCAAGCGACTTCAGGTATTTATAGACTCCTACAAAAGATGCTATGCAATATTTCACTTGTTCGATCTACATTAGTAGACAAGTAATGTTAACTATTACATATTTAAACTATTTTGTTTCAGTATATACCATTATTGGACAATGCTAACAGTTGAATAAATTTATATAAATCCAAATTACTGATTTCAACATATAAACATTGTTATTATAACATAATAACTTAATAAGATATGTATGTTAGATGATAGGATAGTTGGCCTAGACCGCTTGTGAACTTCGGGTTCATTAAGGTTTCTCGGTCAACTTAATTTGGATGTTGCATTATAAATACTTAATCAATTCTAAACACAATAACTTATGGGGTTTTCATGGATAAATATATAGATGCAAAAGCTTATGATTATAAAGGACATATATCTTATACTATAACATATATGCATCTTGAACTAAGACGACCATATCCCTATAAGTCGATTTTTGGATTTTCTTAGGGCTACTACGGATTTATGGGATTAAATTTAATGACTAATTTATACCATGAAGGCATGCATGAGTTTTGTGGCTTGGTCGTAGAAGTGAATCATTCCAAATTTGTAAAGATTCTCATTCTACTTTTGGAAAATTGAACGTATGTGAGGTTCTGCCGACTATTTCACATAGGTGAAGTCTGATATACGTAACAAACTTTTTGAAATTAACCGATATACGTAAAATACTTATTTTATTCATAAGATACGTAATATAATTTTATACAGTTACCAATGTACGTAACATTGACAATTACCATTTTAAAAAGTTACAGTTTTGGTCCCTGTTGTGTGCGTTGACTTTCACCGTTAGTCCTTTGACATTTTTTTACTTAGAAAAGTTACAGTAATGGTCCCTTGACATTTTGTTGACTTCCACTGTTAGTCCTTTGACATTTTAATACACTTTCATCCGTTTTTCATTACGTTTTTATCCGTCTTAAGCCATTTTCATCCGTTTTTATATGCTTTCGTCCGTTTTTCATACGTTTTTATCATATTTTTTTTCCGTTTTTATCCGTTTTCTTTCGTTTTTATACGCCTTCGTCCATTTTTCTTAAGTTTTCATATGTGCTTATCCGTTTTTGTCTGTTTTCATCCGTTTTTATACGCTTTCGTCCTTTTTTCTTACATTTTTATCCGTTTTATACTTTTTTGTCCGGTTTTATACGTTTTTATCGGTTTTTATACGCTAACGTTTGTTTTTCTTACATTTTTATCCGTTTTGTCCATCTTCATCCAATTTTATACGCTTTCGTCCTTTTTTCTTACGTTTTCTTACATTTTTATCCGTTTTATACGTTTTTGTCCGGTTTTATACGTTTTTATCTGTTTTTATACGCTATCGTCCGTTTTTCTTACATTTTTATCCGTTTTGTCCATTTTCATCCGCTTTTATACGCTTTCGTCCGTTTTTCTTTCATTTTTATCCGTTTTTATACGTTTTTATCTGTTTTCATCCGTTTTTATACGCTTTCGTCCGTTTTTTTCTTACGTTTTTATTTGTTTTCTTCTGTTTTTATATGGCTTTCGTCCATTTTTCTCACATTTTTATTCGTTTTTAATCGTTTTCATTCATTTTTATATGCTATCATTCGTTTTCATATGTTTTTATCTGTTGTTATAGCTTTTGTCTGTTTTTCTTACCTTTTTATACGTTTTAATCCGTGTTTGTTTGTTTTCATTCATTTTTATACGCATATAAAGACGGACGAAAACATAAAAAAACGGACAAAAATGCACAAAATGGATAAAAACGTAAGAAAAATGGACGAAAGTGTATAAAAACGGATGAAAACGAACAAAAATGGATATAAACGTATGAAAACGTAAGAAAAACGGACGAAATCGTAAAAAACGAAGGAAAACGGCTTAAGAAAGATAAAAACGTAAAGAAAACGGACGAAAGATTATTAAAATATCAAAGGACTAACAATGGAAGTCAACAAAATGTCAATGGACCATTACTGTAACTTTTCTAAGTAAAAAATGTCAAAGGACTAACGTTGAAAGTCAACGCAAACAACAGGGACCAAAACTGTACCTTTTTAAAATGGTGATCGTCAATGTTACGTACATTGGTAAGTATTTAAAAGTATATTACGTATCTTATGAATAAAATAAGTATGTTACATTTATCGGTTAATTTTAAAAAGTTTGTTACGTATATTCAGATTTCACCCATTTCACATCTTTGTTGAATTTTAACAATTTTTTATTTATTTATTATTTTTTTTTAAACTAAACATAACTAACATCGAGTTAGCAAAGAATTGAATATTCTAAGAGTTGCTATAAAACAACGTATAGTATGAAAATATAATGTACTTGCGTATTAAATTCGTTGCACATATAAGTTTTTGTTCAAAAAAATGTCACTGGTTTTTTAAATAATATATAATAATACTACAGTAGTATGTTATTGATGCTTTTGACAACTATTCTACATAATTATGTTGGTAGAGAAGCAACAGAAACAAACAAAAGTTGCGTTGTTAAAAAAAATAGAGTACATACTAGTCAACCTGCTGATAAATATTGAGAAATGATACATAAACCTAAAAATAGACCTAAAAGTGGACCTAAACACATGTGGCATGATCCTGATGGGATGTAAAATAAATGGGTCCCTGTCTGCAGCCATCAGGATGATGCCACATGTTTTTAGGTTTACAATTAGGTCTATTTTTAGGTCCATGTATCATTTCTCATAAATATTATGATTGTATATCAAAACGTATTTCACTAGATAATACTTATGTACATAAGTAAAGATCGCGACAACATTTACCCCTTCCCCATCGACAATTCGGGCCTTTCCCAAGCGACATGTCGCTGGGGATTTGTTTCCCCAGTGTCTTGTCGCTGGGGAATGTTCGCTGGGGAAGCCTCGACAGGGATTGTATCCCCAGCGATAATCTCCGGCGACGATGTGGGTCCCACTCATTTTTCAGTCAAAGAAGCAGTGCCACGGTTGCATTGTATCCCCAGCGACGTCGCTGGGGAATATTCTGGTTAAGCTAAAGTGATTAGCACGCCTAATTAAAGCTACAGTTAATTTTCCATTTTCCCCACCGACATGTCGCTGGGGAAACTATGTTTATATGTTGACAAGTCAACGAATAAGCATAGTATCCCCGGCGAGATGTCGATGGGGAAACTATGTTTTTTCGTTGACTTGTCAACGTGTAGTGGTACTATCCCCGGCGACAAGTCGCTGGGGAAAACCTGCAAAAATTTTTTTTGTGCAGCCTGCACAGCAGGCAATTTTCAGATTTTTTCCGGAAAAAATCTACCAAATATCAAACCTGTATAGACTCACCACAACTTGTACCAAAACACAAATACAATATAACGGATCAACGCAATACAAATACATTACAACTTTTACCAAAACCGAAAGATAATAAAGCTAAATCGTCCAAAATCCAAATAAGTCTACAAAATGTTGCTTCCTAGTCATAAACATGGCTTACAAGTCAATATTCAACATGATAGATAGGGAAACAAGTGTTTAAATGTCGCCAAGATGAACCTAAAGTACCAATGTAGCATACTAATAATATATAACACAACTACCTCTCGTCGTCGACATCCTCATCCTCGCCATCCTCAGCATCGCCATTCTCCTCGTCATCACCACACCCGCCACTCCCGCTAGCACCACCCGACTCAAACTCCTTAAACATATCCGAGTATTTGTCGTCGCTTCTGAAAAGACTCATCATAAAGTCTATCTTTCTCTGCATGCTCTTGAACGACTTGTCGGGGGCGGGCATACTTGGCCTTGATGTGGCCCCTGATGGCAATACCCGACCCACACTAGGAATGTGCCCACGAAGCTTACCCCCTCTTGCCAACACATTGATCTCATCCTCCGTGTACTCACCCGTAGCCTCAAGCCTTTTCATCTCCTCCTATGTAGTGACAAAAACACAAAATAGTAAATATATTAGTCGGGTTGCTACATTATTTCTTGATAATTCATTAAAGTGTGCTTTGAAACAAAACTTACATATATGCGGCGGTCCTCATCGTTAAGGAATACCCCGTCAACAGTATGTGTTCGCCAGAAGGTGTCAATGAGTGAAGGGTACTCCTTCGGGTCTGAGGCTTGCTTCATGTCACTCATCAGAGGTTGTCTTGTGTTATCTATTACTGGCGGTGGCATAGGTGGAGCCGGTTCACCGTGTTCCACCCATATTTTATAACGTGGGTCCCACCCTTTTCTCATAACGTGGTCTGAAAGGTGTTTGATGTGTACCCATAATATATTTCGACAAGACTTGCATGGACATAATATTTTCCCGGCACTATTCACTAACGGCTTGCAATGATTGACGAATTTAGTGAACAGATCTATTGGCAGTTGACGCCCCATTTGAAGTTAGCCTGAAATGGTTACCAAATGCACTTTATTCGAATATAAATAGGAAGTTGGCAAACTCCTACGACGACGAGGGCACTATCACCTACATCATTCATGATGTAGGCTATTTATATCATTTATGATATCACCCTATGTTAAGGTTTGCGTGTCATGAGGCTTAGGGCAATATATTACACTACGATGCAATTATGTTATCTAACTGGAAAACTTGTGTTCAAATGTTTTAATGTTTTATACAAACACCAGAGAATCACCCAATCAAACGATTTTAGACATTATGGATTTACTCAACTATTGACCTGAGTAATTCAACTAATTTTTATACAAACACTATTGATTCCCTCAACTATTGACCCGGTTAGGGCAAACAACAAACGCACTATGGGTGTATGACAACGTAACCCACTATTTACTTCAATATCTCAGAAACTCGAATCACTTTAACTGCTGTATATAAACTCTATGAACTCACCAACCTTTGTGTTGACATTTTTAGCATGTCTTCTCAGGTTTCTTAAGGTGATAACTTACTCTTGGAGGCACTTGGTAAACGGCATGGCATGGTCATAGATGACTCTGATAAACAGTTGGGACCACTTCACTTATTTTATGGGCCTATTTCNTATCTCAGAAACTCGAATCACTTTAACTGCTGTATATAAACTCTATGAACTCACCAACCTTTGTGTTGACATTTTTAGCATGTCTTCTCAGGTTTCTTAAGGTGATAACTTACTCTTGGAGGCACTTGGTAAACGGCATGGCATGGTCATAGATGACTCTGATAAACAGTTGGGACCACTTCACTTATTTTATGGGCCTATTTCCGCAATACTTTCGAAATATGTAAACTTATTGTTTTTTTTTTTAGTAAAATTTATTTTAAATGGTTGAGATAAAAACCGTTCTTTGTACCTCATGTTATGATACCAGTTTAGTAGCACCCCATTGCATGCATGCTTCCGCTGGACCCGATTTTGGGGGTGTTACAGAAAACGTGCAAATTTTTTTTTGGTGCAGCCTGCACAGCAGGCAATTTCCAGATTTTTTCCGGAAAAAATCTACCAAATATCAAACCTATACCAAAACCTGTATAGACTCACCACAACTTGTACCAAAACACAAATACAATATAACGGATCAACGCAATACAAATACATCACAACTTTTACCAAAACCGAAAGATAATAAAGCTAAATCATCCAAAATCCGAATAAGTCTACAAAATGTTGCTTCCTAGTCATAAACATGGCTTACAAGTCAATATTCAACATGATAGATAGGGAAACAAGTGTTTAAATGTCGCCAAGATGAACCTAAAGTACCAATGTAGCCTACTAATAATATATAACACAACTACCTCTCGTCGTCGACATCCTCATCCTCGCCATCCTCAGCATCGCCACTCTCCTCGTCATCACCACACCCGCCACTCCCGCTAGCACCACCCGACTCAAACTCCTTAAACATATCCGAGTATTTGTCGTCGCTTCTGAAAAGACTCATCATAAAGTCTACCTTTCTCTGCATGCTCTTGAACGACTTGTTGGGGGCGGGCATACTTGGCCTTGATGTGGCCCGTGATGGCAATACCCGACCCACACCAGGAATGTGCCCACGAAGCTTACCCCCTCTTGCCAACGCATTGATCTCATCCTCCGTGTACTCACCCGTAGCCTCAAGCCTTTTCATCTCCTCCTATGTAGTGACAAAAACACAAGATAGTAAATATATTAGTCGGGTTGCTACATTATTTCTCGATAATTCATTAAATTGTGTTTTGAAACAAAACTTACATAAATGCGGCGGTCCTCATCGTTAACGAATACCCCGTCAACAGTATGTGTTCGCCAGAAGGTGTCAATGAGTGAAGGGTACTCCTTCGGGTCTGAGGCTGAGGCCTGCTTCTGTACATACACACGCATATAAGATGAAACTAATTAAAAACGACAAATCACAACACACCATAGCGTATAATCATATATATATGTATATATGCATGTAAAATAATTATAATGTTTATTACCATCTCATGTCGAAGGCGAGCCAGCGACCGGGATCCCTGTCGAGATACGACCAGGCTCTTTTGCCGGTTTAGCCGATTTTGAGCGGCTCGAGCAAGGTTCCTAGGATCATTCCAAAACTGAATGTACTTATCCCACTCAGCCGCTGTAATCTCCTCGGGACGTGCCCGCCTGATCGCCTCCACATCGTAAGTCCCGGTGGTGGGGTCTATCTTCCAATGCTTGGCCTTGAAAGAAGCCTTGTTGGTATTGTAGGCTTTTTGCAAATGATTGTTGATGCCTTCGTAGATCTCTGTCCAGCGGGAGGATTCCATGTGTTTCCTGAGGTTAAACATGGTCTGCAATCATATACAACAAAACGAAAACAGAGTTAGAGATATAATTTATATATTTATTTAAATTTGTTTATCTATTTATATGATATAAATAAATAAAAGAATTTAGATAAATATACACAATTAAATAAATGAACACGATAATGAAATAAACATAAAAGGATAACTGACCCCAATTTCTGAAATGATTGCCGCCTTCCGCTCCTTCGGGACCTTCTCCCAAGAAGGGTAGTACAACGGCACTTTCCTAACGACCTCCCCGATGTAGTTTCCCCAGTGAGCTGCATGGTTACCGAGAGGGTTTAGGGTTTGTTTGTCACCCACATCAAACTCGATCGAGACGGGGCCATCCGTATCCACGATATCCTTTAGCAAAAGGTTTCGGGTCTTGTCGCGGGTATTCAGCCTGCCCGCTCCCCTGCCGCCCAAATTGGGCTTTCGTTTACCTTTGCCTGCAAAATCAAGTTAGTGATAAAGTCATAAAAATTCAAGGCAAGCAAGTTCAATATATGTATCAAATTTATGCTGGTGGGAGCTTGAATCCTTTACTCATGGGAAATACATTTTGTAAAAACTCTAACATTTCATTGAATATAGAATCAGTCAATCTACCTTTAGCCTTAAAATAGGTAAACTTTGCCATAAAGTCTAATCGAGTCACATAGTCACAACCGGGGTACAACTCCTCGTTGGCACTGGCATATAACTCTTCAAACTCGTTACGTGTAGCTTGAGTCGGTTCGTTACTTGTCTCACCAATATCTCCTTGAGTTGGTTCATTGTGTTCATTATTCGGAGGAATATAGCTAAGATCATTAATTAACGCTGTCATGTCACTCATCAGAGGTTGTCTTGTGTTATCTATTACTGGCGGTGGCATAGGTGGAGCCGGTTCACCGTGTTCCACCCATATTTTATAATGTGGGTCCCACCCTTTTCTCATAACGTGGTCTGAAAGGTGTTTGATGTGTACCCATAATATATTTCAACAAGACTTGCATGGACATAATATTTTCCCGACACTATTCACTAATGGCTTGCAATGATTGACGAATTTTTCAAGACCGATAAAAAATAATGGTTCATGACGCGGTAAAAGTGTCCAAGTCTTATCATCGAATACCATAACTGCGTTTTAACGACACATTTAGTTATTATATGCAACTTAATTAAACACATTCAAACGAGGAATACCAGATGTTTTGTTCACCTAGTGCAACTATGGAAGGCAATCCTAACCCACTCTTTGAATGATTCGTCTCATATATGAATGCGTATAACCAACTTTCTATTTGAGAAAATTTAGGCAGCATTTCCCCTCAACTCCCCAAATATGTGTTTAAAGACATATTCGTAGGAGTAAAGGAGAAACACTGTCGAAATCATCTCAAATAGTAAATCAATTATACGCATTCATATCCTAAATGAGACAAAACATTCAAAAAGCAGTCCCAAACGGGGGACTTTCCTAAATTAATTTCTAATAAATTAATTTCGGACGGGCTTTCTATAGGATGATTAATTTCAGACGGGGATTTTCCAAAATTAATCACTAAAATCCTAAAACATTCCTAAAGGGTTCAAACGGCTTATATCCTTGGCGACATGTCGCCGGGGAAAAGTGCATAATAATTTATCATTAACAACTTATTATAATTANCGGGGGACTTTCCGAAATTAATTTTTAATAAATTAATTATGGACGGGTTTTCTTTAGGATGATTAATTTCAGACGGGGATTTTCAAAAATTAATCACTAAAATCCTAAAACATTCCTAAAGGGTTCAAACGGCTTATATCCTTGGCGACATGTCGCCGGGGAAAAGTGCATAATAATTTATCATTAACAACTTATTATAATTATAAACGAAAAAAAAATTATAACATGGCTGTGGATTCGGGTCGAAAAAAATTAACAACTTATTCTAATTATAAACGAAAAAAATTAACATACCGATCGGTGGTGGTGGGTAAGGTTGAAGTGGTGGATGTAGTGGTGGTGATGGAGGTGCTCGAATTGTTGGTGATGGTTGATTTTATGGTGCTCGAATTGTTGAAAAATCGCCAAGGAATCCGTATCTTCTTTTTTTTTCGTCTTCTGCAGTAATAGATAACCAGATCTGCTTTTATCAATAATTATATTCCCCGGCGACAATCCCCGGCGACATGTCGCCGGGGAATCCTACTTTTTTTTGTCGTTTATCGAAAATGGCGCGTTAATGAAATTTTTGGGAGGAACGTATCCCCAGCGACCTGTCGCCGGGGAAACATAAAATAAAAAACTTAAAATAAAAACCTTAACGCGAAAATGGCGCGTAAATGAAATTTTTGTTTGGAAGGTATCCCAGCGACCTGTCGCCGGGGAAACATAAAATAAAAAACTTAATTTTATTTTATAGTGTAATTATTTATTTTTTTTATTTTTTTTCAAATGGTTTATGAAGTGCAACTTAATNTACATCATATTAGAGATCCGTCAACAACTCTGTTGTATTGCGACCCTCGATATGTTTATGGTTACACTACAATGTAGGTGGGTTGAACACCCAGAAACCTTTTCGACCATGTCAACAAACGGTATCCATTTTCTCAAATATTTTGTTACCCGATGGAGTGATTATGTTCTCAATTTTTTGTTTTTGCTGTTATATACGGACAATTTTATAAGAAGGTATCTCACATGGATGGATGATCCGCTATGTTATGGTTACACATCTGCAGAATTTCATTTTCAATCCGAGATATCAGGTCGTTTTAACTTTTCTTATATATTTACTCAGATACGTAGCTTAATTGTATAGCATCTCCAGTTAGACGTTCAATTAAATTTTTCTCTGAAGAAATGATGTTTCATATATTTGATGGTACATATATGGTTAATCACATTAGAGCGTTTCAACATGTTTTCTGATGAGCATACCGACTATTATAGTATTCAAGTCGGTTTACTACCCACCTTAAACGAGCTCCTCATAGATACCCGTTTATATGGTAATCTGTATAAGGTAACAGCAGTATTATCCATAACGGATCGAAGACTCTGATTTGATATAGTCCAAGCCTTATATCACATTAGGGTTAACATTTTCAGTTATCGCGTAATTATCAACAACAAAAATCATATAAACTAAAATCGATGAGTCGAATATCTGTATATTTTAATTTTATAATTCAGGTGTTTGCGCACAATTAGAACGATTTATCAAACATCATGCGTGTATTTGATCTCAGTCTTTCGCATCTCATGCTATTTTATGATTTTGGTAATATATTATGTCATTCTGATTTATGCATATTCAACGGTATGAACATTCATCGATTTACATATAGATAAATATTGTGAGTTTAGAGAACAATTTTATTCCCTACCGAATTTCAACCCGATAATGAGCGTGATATTTTATCGTATATAGTTATCAAAATTATTAGTTTTAACACATTAGATCGGGATTCAATCAGGAACCTGATGTCGATATGTTATGATTACACATTAGACGTTCAAGCAGGATGAGTCGATATGATATGGTTTGTTACACGAGATGTTAAACGAACGTAGCTCGAATATGATATGGTTATTACATAATATAACAGGATCAACGCAGTAAGCATAGTAATGTTTATATAGTTGACAAGTAAAACAAACCGAGCGAGATGATAGTTATACACGAGAGCTTTAAACGAACGAGTCGATGATTCTATGGGTTATATAAATCAACACACACACCAACACACACATCATCTCACCACCACTAATTAACACACACACACACACTCATTACTCTCACTCTCCTCTCTCTCTCCTCTCTCGTCACTTCCGTCGACTCTCTCTCTCGTCTCTTCTCGATCTCTCTCTCTCTCCTCTAGCAGTTTCCCGTTTTCCGCGACACCAGCAGTTTCCGGCCACCGGTAATCTTTTTCCGGCCAACCCACCTTTTATCAACCTCAACTTGTAGTATCGGCCACCGTGGTTATGATTCTACCACACACGCGCCAACACAGCCTATCTCACTACTCACTCACAACCACTAATTAACACACATTGTTCTTGTTATCATGGTGAAGATGGCGGAATATGAAGCTTTTCCTTGTCCTTGTGAACGAGGAGACGTAATACTGCGAGAATCGCGTAGATCTTACTCAATGGGTCAACAATACTATGCGTGTCTTTTCTCAATCGTGTAGATCTTTTCCTTGTCCTTGTGTATTATAAAAATAATTTTGTTAGTTGTTAAAATGACTGCTTCTCTTAACAGGGTGGGACAACGGAATATGGATGCGATTTCTTTTTATGGAAGGAGGAACGAATCGCCAAAATGACCGCTTCTTTTAGAGCTTCAACATCAAGCGGTTCTGAATCTGCTCCAAAAAGGTGCTCAAACGGTGATGAAAAAGATCTCAGGATAAACATGCTGGAGGCACAAAAACAGGTGCTAGAGACAAGACTAAGGATGCTGGAGGCAAAACTTGAAATGGCAACGTATCCCGACAACCACAACCACGCATGTCAGTCGGATGCAATACTCCGTGACCTTTTAGGTGACATGGATAATTTTCATATGTAGTACTGTTGTTGTTGTTGTTGTTGTTGTTGTTGCTGCTGCTGCTGTTGTTGTTGTTGCTGCTGCTGTTATCATTGTTGTTGTTGCTGTTGTCGTCGTTGTTGTTGTTGTTGTTGTTGTTGTTGTGTTGTTGATGTTATTGTTGTTATTTAATAAAATGTTGTTGTTGTCGTGATAATTGATGTCGAACGTGCTTTATATTTTAAATTCGTACGCACAGATAATAGAACTGAAGGAACAATATCCCAATTAACAAACACGAAGGCAAACCATTTATTTAAAACAAGCAAGAGTTCTCAACCACATATGACAAGCAAATGAAACAGATCAAACGAAACAACTCGACAACTAAACGAAACACATCTAACTGATTATTGTGTTTATGTATAACGATATCACCTTAAAAACGTATATATATTTTTTGTTAAAATATACGGAATATCGGACCGAAACAAACCTAAAAAACGTAGTTTTATTGAAAGTCAACGAAGTCAAACACAATCCCCGGCAACATCTCGCTGGGGAAAATGTCCAATAAAAACATAAGATGGAGTTTCCTTAATACGAAAGCCCAAAACTTAAGCCCAATTGCGAAACTTAAAGCCCAAATAGGTATCCCCGGCGACATGTCGCTGGGGAAACAATTGTCCACGTCACCATAAGAGTCATTAACACTAATTACAATTTCTTAATTAAACAAAAGTATCCCCGACGACATGTCGCTGGGGAAACATGAGCGGGAAAAGTTCCCGTCACGTTTTACGAAGAAATATTTGGTCAAAACATAACGGCTTTATCCCCGGCGATATGTCGCCGGGGAAAAGTGCACAATAATTTATTTGACTTTTCTACGAGAATTTGTGCCACGTAGGATCTATTTTTGTCGTTTAGGGCAGATACCCCAGCGACAAATGTCGCCGGGGAAAATGTCAATGGGGAAACGGGTAAATGTTGCAGTGAGAAGATATATATGTATTTCATACTTATGAGAAACAAACTCAAGGTTATATTTGGTAAGGACTTGGAAGACATATACTCCGTATAAAGTAAGAAGATACGACCTTTTATTAAGACAATAGGGAGCTGAAAATGACAAATCTTTAATTTAAAAAAATATAATGTAAAACAATGTTTTTATCTAGTGAGGGTACTTTGTTAGAACTTCTTTTAATATGGTAAACTATATATTATATCACATTTGTGCTATTATTAAATCACGTCATACTCAGTTACGGTAGGGTTTGCACAATATCGAGCCCTCTCAGACATCGTGTAAATGCTCTAGCTAGTCCTTCTACTTTCGATCGTCTTTTATCAATATTAATCTTTACCGTTACTCGATAAGTATGATTAAATATGTTTATTGTTTAATGCTTAATGAGATTGATAGTTTTCTATGCACAGTAAGAATCCCAAAAAACATGTTACTCGTCCCACGTAAACATGAAATAATTAGAAACGCGTGAGTAGTGTTGCAAACACGAAAATCTATAGATCATGAAAAAGCTAGATTACTTAATGATACGGAAAGACTCCACACGACATAGAAGAAACCAATGCAAGAAAGCTTTACGTTTTCATGCAATAACAGAATAAATTATTTTGCATATATATACACTAATAGACGTATGACATCAACATAACACAATAAGGAATATTCCCTACTATATACTATACACGGAGGTATAGGGCACCGTGCCCACATTATATATTATAGACCATGGGTTTCTTGTCATCTTATTGGCTGTTGAAAGTGTCCTCCAGCGAAGACAAAAAAAAAAAAAAAAACATTTGTTTTTTCCACAATAGAATAAAAAATAACCCAATTACCAAAATGAACCTTATATGTAATGGTTTTACGAAAATGAACTGTTTTTACATGTTTTACGAGAATGACCAATATATGTCACTCTCAACTTTTGTGAGGCTTATGTCATTGTCAACCAATATGCTATCATTTTTATTTTAAAGCAAGCTTCATTAGTTGGGAGATGGGCCAAGATAAAGGAATTTTCAAAGTGCTCATCTCGTGACTACACAACACAATACTATAATGCTTTCAGATTATTCCTAACTTTCATCACCTATGCAATAAATTTCGTTTCAAACCAAACCCACCATTTCACATTGTTGTAAGTTAAGTGACTGACCACCATTTCACATTATTGTAACTTAACTTACAACAGTATTTTGAGACATTTTCAAAATATTTACAAAGTAAAATATTTACAGTATTTTGAGACATTTTCACTTGCTCTCCCCTATCTTTTGCTCGCCCTTTCTTTCATTTAAAGAAACATGACTTCTTTTTTCTTAACAAAATATATTTTCCTTGGCCTCAACTAGCCTAATATGATACAAAATGAGCATTATTCAAGTGGGCCTTTTTTTAAATAAAGAACCAGTTGTATGATACGTGTTATACTTAGACATTGCATGCATGAGTCAAATGTATATGTGTGATCACAATGCATGCATGGTTTCCATCTATACAACCATGCAACGTTTGATACAATATCATTAGACAACGTGTGATCATATTGTGCTATATAATAGCAACTTAATATTCGCCATCATACTTTGCATNTTTTTTTTAAAAAAATAAAAATTTTAAAAAAAAATTTAAATTTAAAAATAATTATGAGTTTTTAAAATAAAAAAAAAAAAAAAAAAAAAAAAAAAAAAAAAAAAAAACTTTCAAAATGAACCTTTAATATATCATGTAAGTTTAAAATTTCTGTTAGCTTTACATACACAAAAAATTTATAGCGCGACATACACAAAAATATGCTTTTGACACAACATTTGTTCCAACCAAATGCAACACGTGTCGGCAAAAAATATGCCACGATCTTATAACGAGAAGCCCCGCCCAAATATTATTCGTAAATAATTATCGAAAAAATTCCTCGAAAATTTCCGCTGCAACGCAGCGGGCCCCTTCCCACTTGTTCTCTCTATATACTAAAGCCGGAGGAATAGGGTTCCGTGCCGCAATATAAAATTGAATTAATGTTTAAATATTTCGTTGGGCTGTGTATAGTAAGGGACAGGAGGTGTTGTCTTGGGTTCTGGATCTGAATAAAAAAACGATTTCACAATTAAAGAAGTAAACTAATACTACTAGACATCTCTCCCACCGCCTCTCTCTCTCTCTCTGTTCTGATCCACAAACCCACGTACAAAAAACCAGAAAAAATTGCAGATTATCTATATCTACACCGCCTCTTGATTGAACCCTCTATCCACATGTATCTTCTAGATGCAGAAGGTAGAAGAAACCGCCGTCACATCCCAGGAAGACCCTCTGTCATCTTCCACGATATGATAAAATAGTTGTCGATCAAGTTTTAGGTTTGGGTTATTGATATTCATTGCTTTATATATCTTATTTGTCATAATAATCATTTTTTTCCAATAACGGTTCGTTGGTAAATATATTATTTATCGACTTTATTTATAATGGTTTAATTTTAGTTACTTATTTTTTTTTTGGATTAGGGCTTTATCATGATTTTAGGGTTTTGTTAATTTGGGAGTTCTGTTAATTTCTTTTACAGGTTGACTTGCTGCTATTGATGCTGCTTGCGATTGACTTTAAGGTGTTTGTTTTCCATTTTTCTATTTCTGTCAATCAATCCCATGTTTGAACTGTTGTCATTTAACACAAATCACATGAAATTAGATTGGTATTTTCGCTTTTAGGCTTAGTATTTTGTTGGTAATCCATTTGTGAATTTGAATCGAAAGTTGAGAATGAGATGGGTAGGTTCAACGTATTTGGACTGCTTCCTTTTCAGGATGATTGTTCTCACAAACCAGAATTTGTAGATAACGACTGTCAAAATTGTTTTATGCTTACAAGGTATTATTTTGAGATGCGAAACATAACAGTCTAAAACTTCTGCGCCTCTTAAAAATAAGAGGTCGCATACAATAAAAAATAGGGGGTTTAGTTTTTATGGTTTCTGTTAATTTTCATCTTTTGGTGTTTGACTTTATGGATCAGTATCATTAATTGCATGCACATTACAATTGTGACTAACGTTCGGTTTTTAGCAAATTGCCAACACGGAATATTTTTCAACCTTATGAATGATGTTTAAAATGAAAATCTGGTATTCATAGTAATTCGTTTTAAGAGTATGATAGGAAGTTTTCATTTTTTGCAGATGGATTGGTAGGGATGCCAAGAGTACGTGCCGGCCATAGGTACATGCCATGGGCTGCAATATGGCTGTTGGGTCGGGTTCTGGTATCCCGTGGTCAAGTGCGAGCAATACAACGCTTCAGGACATATGTTGATCTATCACTACTACTGATACATGAGGTGGGTCAAAACTTTTTACAAATATTGTTTTTACTTATACACTGCAATTATATGCAGCCCCTTGGCTTTCGGCATAAAGTGTGACCTTTTGTTTATTTTTTCCGTGTGTGTATGGTTGTACGTTGCACGTACTTCAGCTTCTTTCTTATTATTTATTTTTGCCACACTTGCTTCTTCATCTTCTTTGACAAGGTTTACTTGATTGTAGGAAAGCAGACCGTGCGACGTGACTTGCGTAAATTGTAGAATGCTATTAATGCATCTATATGGTGCACAGTCGGTGACAGCTCGGTCTTTGATTTCGTAAAAAAATATAATTTCTTCGTTACTTGATTTGATTTTAAAATTATTTTATCCGACATGTATATCAAATCCTAACACAACCACTTTTTTTCCCAGAAAATATATGAACAACTGTTTATATGTCAAACTTCTATTTCAATGTAAGGTTTGTAGTTGTACTCATTTGATTTAAAGTTCTATAATTGGAAGATCTAAAATATTCATGTAAGCTTGATTATTTTGGCNCATACGTTGCTACCTAATCTTTTCTGTATACACGTGCTTTGCAGGCACGAACGAGCCTGTTCCAAATTCTGAGCCTTCAACGGCGCAGCGAGCAGAGTTGTAGCATAGTCAATGCTACTACTTAGATAATGTTATCTCAAAAGCTTAAATTTTTACGCACTTTCAAGGTACAATGTAACTGTTGACCGAATTCAGATGTCGGCTTACCATTTCTCACTGTTGGCGTGTCTTAATATTAAAATACTTTTTTAACCTCTGTTCTGTTCTTATTTTGACAGTTCGTTTTTGTTGTAAAAAACGCGTGAATACAGATGCGTTTTGTTCCTGTGATAATACACGCGTGGCTGAAATACGTGTTACTGACAATGGTTTTGGAATGTACGCTTTCGATGGCGTAAAGGGTGGGTTGTGTCGTTCGGTTAAGAAGTTGCGGCGGCTGAAACGTGATGATCTCTTAACAACATGTACTTCTTAAAGTGGTAGGTTCGCCCCGACTGCTGGAGCCGATCGAGGTGATAGTCCTTTTTTTGGCTTTTTTTTATTTTTTTTTTATTTTATTTTTTTTATTATTTTTTTTATTTAAATTTTATATTCTTAGCAAGTAATCTCTTCGCTTTATTGAATTTTTTCCTGTTATCTCTCTCTCTCTCTCTCTCTCTCTCTCTCACACACACACACACACACACACTCTCTCTCTCTTTTTGGTTATGCTGTATTGCACTCTTGATTAGGGGGTGGGAGTGGTTGAGGCACCACACCACCTTCACTCACTCCCAACCAATCCCCTTATGCCACATCATCCACCCATTTTTCCCTTCACTCACTCATTTTTTTAGAGGCATCACTTCACTCACCCTTCACTCACTTTTTTTTTCTTTTATCTTTTTTAAATTCCATTAAAATTATTAAAAAAAACTAAAATTCCATTAAAACTTAATTAAAAACATTACATAATTTTTCTAACAAAATTAGCCCATGCAGGATATATGCCATCGGTTAAATTCCATTGAACTTTTTCTCTTTCGGGTCGGTTGGATATTTGAACGCTTTAACAAAAGTAGCCCATGCAGGATATATGCCATCGGTTAGATAGTAGCCACGCTTGTACGTACGGCCGTTCAAAACAAATGGGCATTTAGGTGTCGTACCATTACGCTCGGTGGTGAATAGCGGAGATTGCATCACAACATTCACATCATTGTTTGAACCCGACGGTCCAAAGAACGCGTGCCATATCTACAAATCTTGAGACGCCACTGCCTCCATCATAATCGTGGGGTATTGATGATCACCCCTTTTATATTGACCCCTCAATTCCATCGGACAATTCCTCCAAACAAAATGTGTGCAATCTAGGCTACCGATCATACCCGGAATGTGATGTCGAGCTTCGTGTGCTT
>LBNU01033284.1:63164-77780 GCA_014162995.1 Artemisia annua
TTTTTTTTTTTTTTTTTTTTTTTTTTTTTTTTTTTTTTTTTTTTTTTTAATGGCAGCTGATTTTTTTTCTTTTCTATGTATACACTTTAGCATCACAACCAACAAATATACACTCCCATCTCAAAAAGTAGCCGTTGAAAGGCTCCTAACGTCCAAAAAAAAAAAAGAAACGGTCAAAAAAAAAACCCTTCCCGTGCCTGAAACTTTCATGCAATTTTTCCTTCCTGTGCCACAAGCATAGGGCGGCGGCGGTGTTCTAGTGCCACAAAGGATCCCTCATGTGGCTTCCCGTGACCACTCCCACCCCCTTACTTCTTTTCCTGCGTCTTCTTTATCTGAAAATTTTCCCTCTTTGGTGTATGTAACTTCATCTTGATATACAAATCCTTTTAACTTATTTAAAAATTATTAATGTTACGAACCCTCCAACTTCTTTATAAAGGAATCTTTAAATTAACTTACGCGGCCTATGAGCTTATTGAATTAACAAAAGTTCATAGCATTTTTTTTAAGGTTACGAGCTTATAAGTTTGTATTAGTTTTCAGTTGATGATGTCATACGCCTAAAACATGTGATCTTACGAGCATTTCCAACACACACACACGACTATAAGCCGGCAAAATAAGTTTATCAAAGCATCCCATGAAAGCTTCTTAATGTTTATTTATATGTTGATTCAGGGCTACATGAAAGATTTCAAGCTAGTAATGACTATGCTACTTCATTAGAAAAGTAACTGGTGAACAATTGAAGGAACTTGAGCTTAAATCCAACTGGATTTGAGAGCTGGATTAATGGTAACTTGCTTTTCACAAGATGCAGCATCGATCAGTCATTCTTTGATTTTTTTGTGGCAGTTACTATACGTGACATGGATCTAAAATATTTGTCATGGCTGTTACAGGGTCTCCGAGCATGGCGGGTGATATTGTGCGTGTATTTGCGTCAGAGACTGTCGAACGACATTGGTGATAAAAATATTCCAAAAAAGTAAATTCATATATGTACATGTGACTTCATTCTATATTTAGTTTAAATTATCCTCTGATGTTGCATCTATAGAGCGAATTTTATTTCCGTAGGTACAACTCGACAGTGCTTTTGGCTGTAGTCAATGAATATAATCAAGTCAAGCCAGAGTATTATTGCACATTTTTTTGTTGATGTTATAGTTTATACCATTGTAAGGCTGTTTTCCAAGCGAATGGCCAGACGGTTGAGAAGCGGCCGAAGCCGTTGGAGAAAGCTGGTCCCGCTGTTGTGGTACTTCATATGATTGTCATTCGGTCTTTCGACTCCAAATTTGCGACTTAAAAAGTGTAAATGCTTTCATTCAGTTTTGAATTATTTAGTTACTGTTTTCAATGTAGTTGAACAAAATCTGAATTCGATTCAGGTATATGGGCGTACGAATGAGTTGTACCTGGGTAGCCCGAAACAGAAATGCTAAAAAAAAAAAAAAAAAAAAAAAAAAAAAAAAAAAAAAAAAAAAAAAAAAAAAAAAAAAAAAAAAAAAAAAAAAAAAAAAAAACTATAGAAAATATACAATAAACCAAATGGATAAAAAAAAAATTGCTTCGCCAAAACCCGCTGCAGGCTATCCCACTTGTTAAAACTATATGACACATTAGGAAGAAAAAAATAAAAATAAAAAAAAATAAAAAAATAAAAAATAAAAAAAAGCAATGTGCCTTTTCGCTTTTGTTTATTCCATTGGTTGGTGAACTCAACTTATTTAAGGAAACATACCGTTCATAATTCGCATATTCCAATAGTCAGACAAAACTTAAATGTTATTTCTATTTTTAGTATTAATTGCTCTACATGAAACTTGTTTATTAGGGAAATATACATCATTGGCTAACCTAAGTATATATTGATATGAGAATTAAAAATACAAGTATAGTCGTTGGATTAACCCAAAAGTAGGTGCATAAATTACCTAGGAGTTTTTTAAATCACTATTGCATTTACAAAACATACTTAATAGAATATGTACTTTTAAACATATTTAATATAATATAGTTAGGTATTTTCTTATAGGGAAAATTACCAAAATAGATAAGTCGCCATAAAACTTATTACTTTTCCAGCCTAAAATTTTCAAAAGTTCAAAATACACCAAAGATGACTCATTTTTTTGGAAAACTCGTGTCTACGTTTGGCACGTGTCTTTAAACAATCGAATAAAAATTAATCCACCTACAATACTTGAACACTTGTTGGCTTGTAGTCGCGTTGTATAAGTTGCCCAGCGCCTGGTCAATTTTGGATTTTTAAAAATTTTTAGCCTGAAAAATGATAATTTATAGGGCAGCTGATATATTTTAGTAATTTTCCCCTTCTTATATTACAAAATCATTAAATCTCCATGCATGAAAGTAGACGTTGATTACGCAGCCATCAAGTAATCCATTGTCATGTTCTCATGTCTTGTGCTCACTACCTTTTTATCTATTTAGAATTAACCAATTTCAGTTTTCAAATCACTAGCGATGATGATAACCCATCCCAAACAAAAGAATTTATAGAATCGACATCAAATACAAGAAGTACATGAAAACTAACATTCAGTTTCTATTAGACTTTTTTTTTTTTTTTTTTTTTTTTTTTTTTTTTTTTTTTTTTTTTTTTTTTGAACGTCAGTTTCTATTAGATACTCACCAAGTTTATGATGCGTTTCAACAAATCAAAATGAACAAGGTTATTTTCATATGAAGTACACTGGATTTAGTTTTGTTCCTTGGTTTGTCATAACATTCGATTTTATTTATTTATTTTTTGATTCTTCGTCATGATGTTGGCCATGTTATCGGTTCATGGTCGACAACAACGGTGTTGCTGTTGCTTACCAAACATGTATGGTTGACTCGTATCAAACTTTATTGATGAAAATAACGCGACCTATTTAAGACGTTTTCGACTACAATCGTTTTTCATGATTTTGTAGTTGGCGAATAATAAGAAGAACATTAGATGCTAAATACATTTACAAGTGTTTATTTTGTTAAATATGTTTTTTAATTTACAATAGTTTTCTAAAAAACTCAATTACCTAGCCCGGGCATATTCTGAATAGCGACACATATGGTAATTTATTAAACAGAAATTATAGAGATCGAAGAAGAATATGACACCGTGTTATAATATCTGCAGCAAATTTCCTACAAGCGTTTATATAAGCACTTTACTTAGTAAAAAATTAAGTGTCTTTCTTTTTTTGTTCAACATATAGGAGCGTTATACACAAGTTGCAACAAACTATCGATTTTATTAGTAAACCCAATTCGAGAGGATGAACTTGGAAGTGACCAACTGTCCAGTCCATATCTCGTTAATCTGACAAAGTAGTCGTTGGGCCGAACAATCATCAATTCATCATTCCCTCGTGATGACATTAGGAAGCTGAATGTTGGTGATCTTAGTGTCATCACTTATATTTTATATAATTGTGATTTATTTAAGATTAAAGGCTTAATCAAGGTTTAGCTTACAGTCGACTTAAGAGATACGGAATGCACAAATCGTTCTAGCTAGCTTGATGCCGCCACGAAAAAAGAGCGGGGGTTAAGGGGGCCGCGCCGAAAGACACCCCTTTTCCCCAACAGTCGTGACCCTTCCCACCAACCGATTTCAACCAGTTTTAACTAACTTTCGGTTAAGTTTTTCCATGATAAATTAATCTCTTCCAGAACATAATAGATAAAACAACTTTCTGTATATTGCTTTGATTTCTTGTGCCTTAGAAACAAAGTATTGTTCTCTGAATTATCCAATTGAGATTTTCGTGATACCCGAGGTATATAGGGTCGAAATACTTCAATCTGAAAGTGTTCTTAACACGATTTAGAGAATATATCAGGATTACTACCACTCACACACACCCAAGATTGGGTTAGTCCGAACACTACACCGGAAAGTATCTTTGGCGACTACAAGTGTAGTCGCTAGCGGTCTAGAATTGTGGTCGCTAAAAGTTTTAGCGACCACAAATAGTCAGACCAAAAGCCGTCGGCTTAGATAGTGTCGCTAAAGGTTTGACGCCAAACCTTCCCGCCATCGGGAAAGTAAAAAAAATTTAATACAAAAATGTTGGGTCGTCGCCTAACTTCTAGCGACTACATGTAGTCGCTATAATTTATGGACAAACTTAGACTTCATCCTTGACTTTTTGCGGTTGGTCACGTAACTTCTAGCGACCAATGTAGTCGCTAGAAGTTAAGGTGAAATTTAGGCTTTAACCTGAATCTTGTTTTGTTGTTTAGCTCAACTTTAGCGACTACATGTGATTGCTAAAGGTTCTAAGTGTAGTCACTAAAAGTTTTGGTCAAAGATGGGGCAAGAAAGTGAATTTTTTTGTCGTGTAGCAGACGTATAGCAACTACATCGCGTAGTCGCTAAAAGTTTTGTTGTGAGAACTCCAAAATGGTGTAGTGGAAACAAATTGTAAAAGAGCAGAGAATTTGCTATCATGGTTTTGGTGTACTAAGGCTCATAAGACACTCCTTGAAATCGGCTCTAAAAATTTTACAGTCGGTGTGTAGTTGTTGATCTATGGCTCATATTCGTTGTATAAATTTGCATTCAATGAATCATTTGCTAGTGGTATGATGCAAGTAGTAAGAAGAATCTTTTGAGAAACTTGGTTGCATTCTTGAAAGGCTATAAAAATTCCACCAACTCGTCAAAAATATAAAGAATTTCTCAACATTCTGGACACCATCTTCATTTTTCGAAGAGCTAAATCTCTATATGCCTCGATCGCCCAAAGTCTATACCTTTTTTAGACTAAAAAATTCTGACTTCTCAAAATGCTCCAGTAGACTTAGGCGACTTTTATTATATATTAAAATGGTGACAAGTGTCTATTTTTGTAACTTTGAGCGATTTTTTTTTTTTTTTTTTTTTTTTTTTTTTTTTTTTAATTAATGTGCAAGTTACGTTTTCTTTGTCTACTGTAAATTGACAAGTATGCACTTAAACTATTTTTTTTTTAATAAGAGCCATAAGACAAACACCTCCTTTCCAGCTAAGATTCATCCCATCCACATCAATTCTCACTTATCTCTCTCTCTAAGAGCGTAGGGTATCATGACATTGAGTTAAACTTTAACTCAGTGCCACTTCAGCGCCACACCAGCTTTCACGTTTCAACCTTAACTCACAAAAAACACCCCTTATCATAACTCAACAACTCAACTATTTACAAATTCAACCCCTAAAATAAAACTAATACTTCATTTAATAAATAACATAACATTAAAACTTAAACATTTTACAATACGAATTCATTGTAATATGAAAATAAACGTTACATTATAAACATTAAATAAACGTTACATTAAATACACTAAGATACTCTACAATACGAAATACATAAATCTAATATAATCTGAGTACTCCCCGCATGTAGAATCATACGAAGAGACCTATACCTAGGAAATTCCTCAATGAACTCGTTACATTCCGCTTCTTACTTCTTGAGTTTCTCCTCCCAATCTTGTTGAAGCTTTGCTTGCTCTGCTTCAAATTCTCTGAACGTCTGTTTGCAAACGCTAATTTCATACAGCTGATTTGCAGTTAAGCCAAAAGGATTATCTGCCTCGTCGGCATAACCCGTAAATGAGGGAGACAGTTGTTGCTCAATAAATGTAGGTGCATTAGATGAACTTGATGCACCTAGCCCAAGTTGAGTCAATTGTTTTGATACAGAACTAACAACTCTGTTTTCCTCATAGTTCCACCTGCTTTTGTTGCTGATGTTGGTTTGTATCTGTGAAACACAACCCCACAAAGTGTCACTAATGGCCTCGTCTTTCTTGGCTTCCTCGTTCAAAAATTGGTCAATCACAGGTTTTCTTTCTGCAGAAATGTTTGTGCATTTCGCGTATCGTTCTCTCATACGTTCTTTTTTTGCTTTTGCAAGTTGAAACTAATTGATAACGTCGATAATAGCCTTTTATCGATCAACATCGTCTTTATCGCATTGTTTTTTGAATAAAAACTTGCATGTCTTTGACGGAATGTGGGAGACGATAAGCCATAAGGGGCGTTTGTGTATTTTTTTTTTATTAATAATAGTGTATGGAAAGTGTGTGAAATTGACTTGTAAACGTTGGTATTTATAGAGGCTTTTGAATTCTAATTCAAACTAGTTGTTACGGGGGGTGTTTTGAATTTTTTTTAACCTAAACTAGCCGTTTAGGAACCAAGGGGGTGTTTTGATTTTTTTTTTGAATTCAAATAAAAGTAGACGTTAAGTGGGCAAAGGTGTATTTTATTTTATTTTATTTTATTTGTTTATTTTTTTTAATTTGGATAGCCTTAACGCAGCGTTAGGCTAGTTACTCAAGCCATAACGCAAGCCCTTAATGCACGGACTCGCAATGTTAACTTGCCCTTAATGCACGTTGCGTTAAGCCTTAACTCGAGGCAAAGGTCATGATACCACTTGCTCTAAGAAAAACTATCTGTATGATTCTTCAACTAACAACCAGCACCACCGACCCAGCAAACCACAATGACATCACCACCGATGATTCGACAAACACCACGACATCACCATCACTACAAACACCCCCTGCCCCGCCGACCCATTACAACCCTCATAGATCTAAAACACAAACATCAACCACCTAACGTCATCTCCACCTCCGACAACCACCTCTACTAAACCGTTACCACATCACCTCCCGTCATCGATCTTTAACCAAAAACTGAAACCCACAAAGATTGTGAGGGTTTGACTTGATACGTGTTTCAGATTAATCCAAATAAAGAAGTAGGCGGCTGGTGGTGGGTGGTTAAGGCAGCAATAGCTGGTAAGTAGGTTGGAGAAGCAGTGGGGGCTGGTGGTGAGTGGCTAAGGCGGCGACGATGACTAGTTGTAGGGACCAAAACCTCATTTAAGTTCATTTAAGTTCTTGTGTATATCTGAAAGCACGTTTAAGGGGTATTTTAGGGACTAAAACAAAAGATGGTGATGATGGATTGATTTTTAGATGATTTAAAGTGGTAGATTATGTGGTTGATGATTTTATTGTTAACTGAATTTGTTAATTATGGGTTAAAGATGATGTGTCATGGGTTTGGATTTACTTATTTGATTAATTTTGGTCACAAGGCAAAGGAAAAGTTGTTGTATTTGAATTGGACACTTGTCAACATTTAAAGGGTGAGGGCATTTTGAGAAGTCACATTTTTTTATTTTTTATTTTTATTTATTTTTTTATTTTTTATTTTTTGTCTAGAAAAGGTATACACTTTGAGCGACCGGGGTATATAAAGAATTTACCTCTTTTTTAAACCACCATCATTACCATAAATACTTTTAATAACTCTAACCCAAAGTCTATTTTCCTCAATTCTAAATCTCCACCACCATTTACCTATTAAGGCCCAATTAAAGGCTTTTAAACTATCAATATTTAAACCACTTAAAGAGAATCTGTTAAGCGTCACTTCCCATTTTACCCAAGAAGAAGTAACATATATTATCAAACAATAAACGGTTTTTCTGATTGGGTTCAAGAAAAACTTACTGTGGTTAAGCTTTCATTATTTCTTTTATATATTTTCATTTTAAATAAAGTACGTAGTACGTTAAAGTAATTCATAAATCATTGTGTTAGTTGAAGAAACACGAGGGGTAAAGTAGTAAAATCAACTAGTAGTTAAAATAGCAAGAGATAGATAGGCCTATCAACATACGATTGGCTAACAAAAGAGCCAACAATCATACCCTCCAAACACGGAACAACGAGAGCCAACATCTCCCAGAAAATTAAGAAATGGCGGTAGCAACAACACCTGCCGCTTTTCTCAAGAGTACCGTTGACCGTCGTCTCACTCACGTCAACTCTCCTCCTCTCTTTCCCGCCAAAAAATCTTCCAAGATTTTAGCTATGGCTCCTAAAAAGAAGGTACTTGTATAAACTATACCATTGTATACGTAATTTTTAATAAGTGCATTCAACATATACTTATGTAGAAAATGCATTTCACTAACATGTAAGCCAATAAAACATGTTTTTGTGCTTGTCAAAAAAAAAAAAAAAAAAAAAATTGAATAATACCCTTATAAGATTTTGAGATGTAGATGTTGTAGGGTGACTAGGATTGTGGGGGTTCTTTTTTAGTTTTAGTGAAATTCAACTCAACATTCTTGTGGCCGCAGCAGCTAAATGAGTTTTCAAATTGCGAAAGTAGTCTATGGCAAATTGTCTGAAAAAAAGTGATCATTTGTGTTTCCTTGGAGAGAAAGCGAAAATTTGAAAATGCAAGTTAGATACATGCTTTTGGAAAAGGCAGTTTTGTAAACGCATTATCTGTTTTACGAATCCCCTTAGTCTGAGCTGTGAGTGGGCGAGTGTATAGGAGTGTTTGACAAAAGTAGTTACTTGTAGGCGTATAAAGTACATAAACACAAATCAGTGTCGGAACCAGGAAAATGGGATGTGGGGGGCAAAAATATTTATTTTGACAATAGCAACAAAATGCGGAAGAAAAAACAAGGATCGTCATGATAAATCCAGTATTTTTACTTAGAGATGAAGGATTTGAGTTTATATCCAAATACTACTAGTTTCGGATATGTACCATATTTTGATTCAAAACTCAAATACAATGCAGGTAAACAAGTATGACAAAGGCTGGAAAAAGGAGTGGTTTGGGGCAGGACTATTCTTCGAAGGAAGTGAAGAAGTAGAAGTAGACGTTTTCAAAAAGCTCGAGAAACGTAAAGTCTTAAGCAATGTCGAAAAGGCAGGACTATTATCAAAAGCAGAGGAGTTAGGCTTTACTCTATCTTCAATTGAAAAATTGGGTCTTTTGTCCAAAGCCGAGGAGCTCGGGCTGCTCAGCTTGCTTGAAACAGCTGCTGGATTCTCTCCTGCAGCTCTAGCATCGGCTTCATTGCCAATTCTTGTGGCTGCAATATTAGCAGTGGTATTGATACCAGATGATTCTACTGTGCTTGTGGTTGCACAGACTGTTGTAGCGAGCACGCTTGCTGCTACTGCAACTGGTTTGTTTGTTGGTTCGATTGTGTTAGAGGGATTACAGGAAGCTGATTAGAGTGTAAAGTGTTGTATATTACTCATCATTTATCCATTCAAGTTTTGGAATGTGAATAATGTGTGCTTGTTCTAAATCAAATTTGTTACACACCGTAACATTTAATATTTTGTGGAGGTAATTTTTAGGAAAATGAACTTTTTTCTATACTCGATTTNAAAAAAAAAAAAAAAAATAAAGATAGCAAAAACACCTGACGCTTTTATCAAGAGTACCGTTGACCGTCGTCTCACTCACGTCAACTCTCCTCCTCTCTTTCCCGCCAAAAAATCTTCCAAGATTTTAGCTATGGCTCCTAAAAAGAAGGTACTTGTATAAACTATACCATAGTATAGGTAATTTTTAATAAGTACATTCAACATACTTATGCAGAAAATGAATATTTCACTAACATGTTAGCCAATAAAAAATGTTTTTGTCCTTGTAAAAAAAAAAAAAAAAAAAAAAAAAAAAAAAAAAAAAAAAAAAAAAAAAAGTGAATAATACCCTTATAAGATTTTGAGATGTAGATGTTGTAGGGTGACTGCGATTGCGTTATAAGGAGATTATATGTTTAATGCGTTCAGGGCGGACCGAGGGGGGTTTCCTAGAATCCTGGGTGCCCGTGAACCACATAGATTTTTTTAGCGTAGTGTAATATTTTGTAAAAAATAACGATTTTTCTAGAAATGCGCCTTGTCCTAAATTATTGTGGGGGTTCTTTTTTAGTTTTAGTGAAATTCAACTCAACATTCTTGTGGCCGCAGCAGCTAAATGAGTTTTCAAATTGCGAAAGTAGTCTATGGCAAATTGTCTGAAAAAAAGTGATCATTTGTGTTTCCTTGGAGAGAAAGCGAAAATTTGAAAATGCAAGTTAGATACATGCTTTTGGAAAAGGCAGTTTTGTAAACGCATTATCTGTTTTACGAATCCCCTTAGTCTGAGCTGTGAGTGGGCGAGTGTATAGGAATGTTTGACAAAAGTAGTTACTTGTAGGTGTATAAAGTACATAAACACAAATCAGTGGCGAAACCAGGAAAATGGGATGTGGGCCGGGGCAAAAATATATTTTTTTTTTTTGACAATAGCAACAAGACGCGGAAGAAAAAACTAGGATCATAATGATAAATCCAGTATTTTTACTTAGAGATGAAGGATTTGAGTTTATATCCAAATACTACTAGTTTCGGATATGTACCATATTTTGATTCAAAACTCAAATACAATGCAGGTAAACAAGTATGACAAAGGCTGGAAAAAGGAGTGGTTTGGGGCAGGACTATTCTTCGAAGGAAGTGAAGAAGTAGAAGTAGACGTTTTCAAAAAGCTCGAGAAACGTAAAGTCTTAAGCAATGTCGAAAAGGCAGGACTATTATCAAAAGCAGAGGAGTTAGGCTTTACTCTATCTTCAATTGAAAAATTGGGTCTTTTGTCCAAAGCCGAGGAGCTCGGGCTGCTCAGCTTGCTTGAAACAGCTGCTGGATTCTCTCCTGCAGCTCTAGCATCGGCTTCATTGCCAATTCTTGTGGCTGCAATATTAGCAGTGGTATTGATACCAGATGATTCTACTGTGCTTGTGGTTGCACAGACTGTTGTAGCGAGCACGCTTGCTGCTACTGCAACTGGTTTGTTTGTTGGTTCGATTGTGTTAGAGGGATTACAGGAAGCTGATTAGAGTGTAAAGTGTTGTATATTACTCATCATTTATCCATTCAAGTTTTGGAATGTGAATAATGTGTGCTTGTTCTAAATCAAATTTGTTACACACCGTAACATTTAATATTTTGTGGAGGTAATTTTTAGGAAAATGAACTTTTTTCTATACTCGATTTGTATGCAGTTGATTGTTATTGTTTGTATTAAGTTCTACTTCTTGACTTGAGTGATATGTATTACATTCTCGTCTTGTTTACACCCCTAATCATGTACACAATTAATGATACTTCATCTGCTCATCATATAAGCCGTCGAACTGTTAGTTAAGACTTAATTAATCAACAGCTTTAGTAATGTACATTAAACAGATACAGTAATTTACATTCATCTCGTACGTGTTACCGCGTTAACAAAAACTCCGTTACTAACAGCATTAAACCCAACCGCACTACACTTAACCACATTTAACGACGAATTAACCGTCGGGATATAACTAACCGTCCTTCTGTACGGACCAAACCATTTCATTTGCATAAACCGATTCTTCCGCCACGGCGGAAAAATCAGTCCTTTTGTTTTTAGCGACCTACATCCAGCGTCGCTCACTAACTTAACAAACTTTTTCAAATCATCATTTTTTCCAACGAAAACCTTCGGAAGGTAGCTCGTGAGGCGCGTGTACTCTTCCGTTTCTCTCGCGAGTGAGAATTCACTCGCGAAAGATAAATCTATACAGTAACGATCGTTTGTATCTGATCTTATAACGTCGATAAACTCGTAGTTACCACCATTAAGTCCACCGTTAGTAAGCCACTTTGTTTTACATATAGCTGCATTGTAACCATTTTGTTGTAGGTATAACATTACATTTCTGTTTAATACATGTTTGTTATAATTTAGACTACTATCAAGGATTTGCACTCCTTTCATAGTATGTGCCAACAACTTGTTTCTATAACTATCACCATTTTGGATATTTTTGATGGAGTTTATGATGTTGATAATCGCGTCCGTGCGATCAGACTCACATTCCAAATCTGATTCGGAATCTGAGTCTGTTTTTATTTTTTCTTCAGCCGCGCGTGAAACAAGACACGCGCTGTCAGGGAAGAAAGGAGGTGAGGAGAATGAGTCGGTAGCGGCAATGCTGTGTTCGCTGCCGCTACTAGTGTAATCAGTGAAACGGTTTTTGGCCCGTTCATCTAATGGGTCGGATACTCGTTTTGTTCTAGTAAATAAAGGCATTTTGTTAGTAGTGTAAAGTGTTGATGGTTTTAATTTGTGAGTGGATTTTAGGTTATAATTTATAGGTGAGATATAAGGAATTTTTTGGAAGCATATTCGATTTTAAAAAGTGAGTTTGGTTTAATAAAATATTTGGGAAGAAATTATATTCAGACCACTCAATATTATCTTGGCAGTTCTTTTTATTCAAGTGACCTAAACAAGACTTTGATAGACTCAAAATTGGGTGCACTGGCTTGTTGTACTGTACAAGTTTTGTTGAAATGATTATGGTTTTCGTGGAAGCATATCCAACGAATGAAAAGTTTATTCCAGTACCAACTACCAAGGAATAATTGGTAACAGGTACGAGGTTGTAGAATGTTGGTGATATTGCGTCACCAATATGATTTAAGTGTAATGGATTGACTTGGTTGACCAATGTGTAATCATGATAAATGTTCAACAAGTCGGGGGTTTGTGCGGAGTGCACACTTGTGTGACGTTATAATGATTATCGGCCCCGAATCACGGGGGTCCGGGGGCAGCGCCCCCGGTAGCGGGGTTCCAGGGGCGGCAGCCCCTGGTAGCAGGGTCCAAGGGGCGGCAGCCCCTGGCAAGGTCCAAGGGGCAGCGCCCCAGGCTGGGGTCGAAAATTTTTTATTTGGTATAAAGTGCTTTGTTAAAAACGCACTAGAAAATAAAAAATCCCGGTTTTTGGACATGTATTTTAACCCGTTTATTTAACCCGTTTTGGAGGTTATAATAACTGCTATGCAGTTATAACCGAAATTCGGTTTCTTGGTCAATATGTATTCTCATTTTGGTTCTGGTTTCATAAGAACAAAAACACATTTGCTGTTCAAATCTGAGTTTTATCCGATTTGAGATTTCGATAGAACCATCGAAATACTTCGATCTGATAGTGTTTACACGACTCTCAGATTACTGTGATCCATAAAATTTCTAACATAGAACAAATGCAATATTGTAGTACGATTTTTTTTTTTTTTTTTTTTTTTTTTTTTTTTTTTTGCAAAAAATATTTTAGTTTTTATTTCCCACAATATACATATTTAAATAACTGGACGAGTACCTGTTTATAGTAATGAAATTTTATAGTAGCAGATAATTATAGTGAAATTTTAGTTATATAAAACACTTGATCAACTTGTTTTTACATGAATGTTCTTAATCAACTTGTTAAATCCCAAAGAAAATATTGTGTATAAATGACATATTTAAGATCTTTACACAATTAAATTTGCATAACCAATTTAGTTGTCTTTCAAAAGTATCTATATTACTGGTTTCATATTCGTAGAAACCGGTTTGACCAGGTGGTCGAACCGGTGACCCGGTGAATCGTTGACTCGACCGGGTCGATTATTAAACCGGGTTTTAAAAAATTACTCCGTACAAAATCTGAAGTCAAACTATAAACAAAACCTGTGAAATCAGCACATTTTTTGACGACATTTTTTTGTAAAAAAAAATAAGACACATATGATTCTGAACAATATGATATTTGTGTTGAATTTCATCAAGTCTGTAACATCACGAAGTCAGAATAGTTGCCTCTTCAAACTGATGTTTATATCAAGTAACCAAAGCTATCTTTTATTCTACAAATAATTCTGATGTTCATTGATTCACTTTTAGAAAAGTTATAGTATAAGAAATAATGGTACGAAGCAATATATAAGTATATAACATTAATAAAATCTATAGCATTGATACAATATTTTATGAATCCATGATAATCATCTCCATGTTGATGATTCAAAGCTTGTTGTATATTGATTGCGTCCACGTTCACAAAATACAAACACGAAGTATAATATTATCTTGAAAAGATGACAAACTAGAGATGAATCGATTATGATACCCTAATATTTATATTATATATATACTTTATATCTCTGACATAATGATCAATTAAAGAATACTTTTTGTTCTATTCTTTATTATTAGTTTCACAACAAGTTATCAGCACGCTTTACGTTTTTATATCTGTTTTTGTTTTCTCTCGTTTTCCATCCGTACTCCATCAGCCATTACCCCGTGATATATCAGATGAATGATTAAGGTATGTGTTGGATCCCTTATACCTATTAATCGTATTTGTTTAGTACACTACCATATAGAGTTAAAAACAAATAATACTTTTCACTTGATGATGTGTTAGTTACTTTTCACGAATAATACTTTTCACGAATATTAAACAAATACTTATCTAACATATTTTATGTGTGCCAGAGTCTATGTTTCTAATGATTATGTATGTGTAATAAATACATATAACTAGTTTTATTGATATGTTTTGTCCCCACACGGTTTTCCGGCAAGGTTTTTAATGAGGCAACATCCCCGAGCGTATAAAGGAGTTATGTACTCTTTTTCTTTCATTAGATTTTTGTCCCATTGGGTTTTGTCTAGTAAGGTAATCCTAGGGGTGTAAACGAGCCGAGACAACTCGCGAGCAACTCGAGATCGACTCGAAAAATACTCGATTCGACTCGATTTTAAACGAGCCGAGACAACTCGCGAGCTACTCGACTCGACTCGATTACACATTTACACCCCAATATATATATATATATATATATATATATATATATATATATATATATATATATATATATATATATATATATATATATATATATATATATATATAT
>LBNU01033294.1:6978-14478 GCA_014162995.1 Artemisia annua
TACTGTTATGAGAAGATTTCGAAAACTTTACAAAAGATCTCGATAAATCTTTTGAGAAAGATTTCGAAAGATTTTCTCGAAAGTTTTTCTCGAAAAATTCTTATACAAGAATTTTTCGAAATCATGAAGTCATACGTTTTTGAGAGAAATCTTTGTGTCTTTTGATAGAGGCCTGTATATTGAATGAAAAACATAAGTTAGAATCACCATAAGGCAACATACAAAAGATTTCGAAATATAACGAGACCTAAGATTTATCAAGATCATGTATGATGAGAAACCATGATGCGAAAACACTCAATAACATCAATTAACACTTATTAGAACACATCTTGACAGTTTAATTAGGCTCTAGAACACACAAACGAAAAGCCCTAAATTACAATATGAACCCTAATTATCTAGAACATGCAAATGGACGTTTTGGTACAATTAACAAGCATAGACATGTAATAGACACCCAAACAAACAAATCCCACTAATAATATACACAAAAACATCACACATTCATAAAAACCCAAATCGACTTAAACCCTAATTTTCGAAATCAATTCCTACGTGAAAACTGTTGTGATTAGGCAATAGGGATATGATTATATGACGTTTAAACACAAAAGCCCTATGATTTCTAACCCTAAAACACAATTATATGTAAGACTTGTGATTTTCGAAAACCCTAGTTCTAACGATTTAAATTCTGTGAAATCTAGCCATCTAAAGTTAAATTGGTTGAAAACCATCTTTTAAAATGAGCTAAATAACACGAATTCACTTACCTTTTGATGATCAAGAACAAGGATTTGTAGAGAGAATTTGAGCCGTGTGATATGAAATGGAGTGTTTGTTTTTGTTTTTGAATATGGTAAAAGAAAAAATGGGGGGTGTTTGTTTTTGTTAATTATTAATGAAAACATTATAACATCTTAGCAAGTTTAGTCCCTAAACTACATGAAAAACCATATAACATGTCGTAATGGAATAATTTAACGGTAAAGGTAACGACAGTTAATGGTAAATGCATATTAGGCACACAAAGAAGTAAAAGTGAAGAAAGAAATGATACGAGACCTTTGACGTTCCACCATTGCAAAGTAACATCATAACATCAAAGAAATATGCAAGTACACATGTTTGCACAAGATTTTGAATTTTGAAGAACATTTTCTCCCCCTCAACACTTGGTGTGAAAATTTTGAAATTTTTGATAAACCAAGGTGTTGACGAAGATGGTGTACATGCATATGAAAAACAAGACAAAATAAAATAAAATAAAATAAATGTAAATAAAAATAAAACATCTTTTTGGAATTTTATGAATGTTTTTTGATTTTGTATTTTGTTTTTGATAGATATTTACAAACATAGTTTTGGTATTTGACTCGGTTAATTGTTTTCAAGAAAAGATTTGAGATCATCCGGAGTCAAACACCGCATACCAATCCGGTGAACTAGCTCAGTAAACCTTCCCGGGGGTAGTGGTTTTGTGAACAAGTCTGCCAGTTGGTATTCTGTACCCACAAAATATAACTCAATTGTACCCTTTTCAACATGCTCCTTGATGAAGTGATAACGGAGATCAATGTGCTTAGACTTAGAATGCAGAACTGTGTTGCACGATATCGCTATCGCACTTTTCAAGTCACAGTACATCGGAATCTTGTTGAATAAGTAACCGTAGTCCATTAGTTGTGTACGCATCCAAATGACTTGTGCACAACAGGCAGACATGGCAACATATTCAGCTTCTGTTAATGATAGTGATGTGCAATCCTGCTTCTTTGATTGCCAAGACACGAGTTTATCTCCTAGAAACTGCAAACCACCAGAAGTAGTTTTGCGTGTATCCATACACCCTGCATGATCAGCGTCTGAAAAAGCTATTAGTTCAAAACCAGAATCCTTCGGATACTAGATCCCCAAATTAATGGTTCCCTTTACGTAACGAAGGATTCTCTTAGCCTCATTGAGGTGACGTTCAGTTGGACTGGACTGATAGCGAGAGCACATAAATACAGCAAATACAATATCCGGTCTACTAGCGGTGAGATACATCAGTGACCCAATAATACTTCGGTATTTTGTAGGGTCAACTGGTTTCNTATCATTTAAACATCCAATGGTTCAGAATTGAGACCACTTCTTATTTTTTCTAATTTTAACCAACTCCACCACATTATCTATCTTCTCCTATATATATATCTTCTTCACTCAATTCAAAATCATTCAAAATCATATAAGCCTTAAAAATACCAAAGAGCGATGTCAACATTTCTAGTTTGCAATGCCTCATTCTCTTCATCTCATGGTCTACGATCATCTCATGTTCCTAAAAGTAGCATAAACCAAGAGATCGTCCGCAACACGGTGAAATTCCCTCCTAGCATATGGGGAGATCAGTTTCTTACGTACCACGAACCGGTTTAGCCTAATTAATAACAAAGCTATATACATACTTATGTAGTTATGTAATATTATAGACTAAGTTGTTTGATATTGATAATTCATTTGTGCATGTAGAAAAAAGATATAGTCATTGAGAAACAACATGTTGAAGAGGTTGAAGAAATGAGGAAAAAGCTATTGAACACAGCTTTTAGTGAGCCAAAGCAGCATACGAAGCTCATACAGCTTATTGATGCAGTCCAACGCCTTGGAGTATCCTATCATTTCGAACAAGAAATTGATGAAGCCTTGCAGCATGTCTATGCTACACATGGTGATCAGTGGATCGGCAAGGACAACCTGAAAAGTACTTCACAATGGTTCCGAATCCTAAGACAACAAGGCTTTAATGTTTCATCTGGTATGTATCTTTTTAGTATATACTAGATTGATTATATACACGCCACTAATTTATGTTTTACACATGGGTACTTGTTTTGGTCATGTTATAACAGGAATCTTCAAGAACCATATGGATGACAAGGGAAAATTTAAGGAACACTTGAGTGGCGATGTTCAAGGCATGCTTGGTTTGTATGAAGCAGCATATTTAAGCATGAAAGGCGAGAAAGAGCTAGATGATGCCCTCGAATTCACTAAAACTCACCTTGGAAACATAGCCAAGGATCCTACTCAAAATGCTTCTCTAAGAACCGAAATAGAGCATGCACTAAACCAACCACTTCGGAAAAGGTTGCCAAGGCTAGAGGCGCTGCATTACATACCTAAATACCAACAAGAAGCTTCCCGTGACGAGACCTTGTTACATCTTGCAAAGTTGGATTATAACATTCTTCAATCGATGCACAAAAGGGAGATAAGTGAAATCTGCAAGTAAGTATCATACAGGCAAATCGCTAATGTTAGCAAAGTTGTTTACAACTAACTTCTACCTTAATTTAGAACTATTGGTATGAATCATAGAGCATTTCTCATTGGATAACGATAAATTAATCTATGTTTCGACACTTTCCATTAATGACATTGATGTCTTAGATGGTGGAAGAATTTGGACATCTCAAACAAGCTACCTCATGTTCGAGATAGATTGGTTGAAATATATTTTTGGATATTGGGAGTCTATTTTGAACCTCAACATTCTCGTTCAAGGATGTTTCTCGCCAAAACGAGTATGTGGTTAATTGTTCTTGATGACACGTATGATAATTATGGTACTTATGAAGAACTTGAGATCTTTACCGAAGCTGTTCAGAGGTATATAATACATATGCTCAATTGTGTGTAAGACTAGAGGACACTGCTCCCTTAAATCTATATTTTTACAATCCAATAATGCTAATTTCAAATTATATATTGTCTAGATGGTCCCTAAGTTGCTTGGACTCACTTCCAGGATACATGAAACTTGTATATCATGAACTTATAAATCACTACCAAGAAATGGAGGAATCAGTTGAAAAGGAAGGAAAATCATATCAATTATTTTATGCTAAAGAGATGGTAATTTGCAATTTTACATATTCCTATGATTGTAGAATTAAAAATACGAGTATATATTTTGTGGCAATGTCATTGTGTGCTTCGGGGTACAGGTAAAAGAAAATTGTCGAAACCTCTTAGTGGAAGCAAAATGGTTAAAACAAGGGTATGTACCAACACTTGAAGAACACATGTCGGTTTCATGTATTACTTGTGCCTATGCGGTCATGATCGCCAACTCTTATGTTGGACGGGAAACTATGGTTACCGAGGAATCCTTTAAGTGGGTTGCCAAATTTCCTCCTCTTGTTAATGCTACATGTTTGATTTTAAGGCTCATGGATGACATCGCCGGCCACGAGGTACTAATATACTAATCAAGTTTTCTTATAACTCAAGGCTGTGCATTATATGTATAGTTTTTGATAAGTTATATATTTCAGGAAGAACAAGAAAGAGACCATGTTGTTTCAAGTATTGAATGCTATAGAAATGAAACTGGAGCCTCAAAGGATGATGCAATTAAGTTTCTTTCAAAACAAGTTGAGGATGCATGGAAAGTTATAAACAAGGAGTGTCTAAGGCCTACAGAAATTCCGATGTCTCTAACTATACCTCCACTCAACCTTGCTCGTGTGAGTGATATCCTTTATAAAACCAATAATGGTTACAATCATGCTGGGGAAGAAGTGATCAGTTACATTAAGTCGCTCCTTGTTCATCCTTTAGTTTAATGGCATTTGATGGTTCTGGATCAGTACTTCATCTATATATGTAATACCTGCGATTTCGCAAAAGTTATGAATAAACGAAGAAGATTTACCAATCAGTTTCATATTAAAATAGCAAAAAGTTAAGACCCATATATAAGTCCATCTATATATGTAACTTAAGTAGATGGCGTAAAATATGCAATTTTCGGACCTATGAATGGGGATATTCCCGAAACTGACAAACAAAAAAGGAAGTGAGTTAGACAAAAAAAGAAACAACTTGGACAAAAAGAAACGAAGTGGCTTAGACAAATCTTTTTTGTCGATAACCTCAGACCAATCAATCGAATATGGATTAATACGTAATCGATCGAACACTACTTGAAAACGGCTCTTCTGCTCAGAAACGAAATGTTAGGAATTCAGATCCAATTCATTGACAATGTTGAACTTCATATATCCAAAAAAGGAAAGACAAAAATGACATTGCAAACGTGAGATAAATGCCTTGGTGATGTCACTATGCTACAAATGGGAATTCTGTTAAGGGAAGTAGTAGTAGATATGATGAGTTCACGTGAAAGTAAAGTATTGTCGACGTCTTTAGATTCTAGAACTAAACTTTCCACTATTATTATTTTTTGTTGTATTAATAAACATCAATAACTTAAAAACTAAAACAAGTTACAACTTTCTGTTTTAATTTTCTGAGTCCACTTTAGTATTTTTGTTTGGGGTTTTTCTAACTTGTGCCCACACAAAAATGTGTACTTTTTGCGGATTCATTTGTATTTTTTTTTTCTTTTTTTTTTTATTTTTTGGTTTTTGGTTTTTGTCACTTTTTAAATATTTTTTTTTTAGGTCCATCAGTACTTTCTGTGTGCTTAAAGGTCTCGTTAGAAAAACTTTTTTGTCTATCTTGAAAATTGTATTATTATTTTTATTTTAGTCAATCAAAAAGAATTCTAAATAATAAAAAAGACATGTAATGTGTGATAATTATATTGTTTTTGCATCTCAATGATGGATAGAGTTGAGAGATCAATATAGATCTTATATTTGTCATATATATAATATATCAATTTTAGCCATTTTTTTTTATCAAAATTAATAAAAAAATCATTTTCCATCTTTTTCTAAAAACAATATATTTTGCAAACGGTAAATCTTCAGGCTACAAAAAATGCACAATCGTGACGAGAATTAAATTATATATCTATAGATATGCACTTCTCTATACTTTCGATGAATTTTTTTTTTCAAAAATTCTGCCAAAGGGCGGAAATTTTGATTTTTTTTTAAGCATGTATAAGTGCATATCTATAGAAAGATAATTTAATTCTCGTCGCGATGGTATGATTTTTTTTTGCATAACGATTAGCTGTTTGCGAGATATATAATTAAAAAAAAATGTGAAAGTTTCATTTTTTTTTTCATTTTTTTCTTTTTTCTTTAATGAATAAACATAATTGGTTCANTGGCATGATCCTAGAGGTATTGTTCGCAACTACTGGTTGACTATATCATTCTTAGAAACTACACAGGGCATAAGTCCTAGCACAGATGTAGAAGCATTAGTGGGCCTAGATTTTCTGCCTAATGTACATTTCTTAAGACGAGATAAAAGAGAATTTGCAACACATTTAGAATGATCACCAGATAACATACTCTTACGACAAAACACACATGAAGCATCGACTTTTAAAACATTCAAAGGTTCATCATTCGTTACACATAGATTAGGATTACAATTTGCCAAATCGGTATCTAAATCTAGTGTAGGATGAGTCTTATTCAAAGTCCTAGGGTGTTCTTCTACTTCAGAGGCTTCTAGTGTCTCTCTTCTACGTTGCAAAATCCTATTCTTCCTTTTCATTCGTTTATGCTTGGATCTGCTAACGCTATGAGTGGCAACTATTCCTGTAGAAGTGGAAGGATCCAAATTAGACTTCTTAGTGTGTTGTGCTATATTTGTTATGTCTAATGAGTACATTCCTGGAGTAATTACATTAGTGTTGACAGATTTTCCTTTTTCAAGCATACGTATTTTCTCTTTCAACTCAATGATAATGTGCATTTTATCTTGAATTTCACTGTCGAGTTTTCTGTTAGAATAAAAATATTCATCACGACTCTTTTGCCAAAAATCTGTAACTTCTTGCAATTCTGCAATTTCCTTTTCATATCTCGAGATTTTACTTTTAAGTTCCTCATTTTCGTTTTGAAAAGTTGTGGAAGTTCTAAGACTTTGTAATTCCAGTTCGAAATCAAGACTTTGGTTTTGACACCATTCAAGCTTTTTGTTGAGTTGAGAAATCTCATTTGAAAGTTTGTTTTGCACATCATCATTGTGTTTTCAGAGATTAACGTTTTCATCTTTTAAAGTCTCAATTTGTTTAGATAACAACTCAACATCATCACAGTGATCATCAACAAGCATCGAAGTACCAGATTCATAAAGAGAATTCATAATCACAGAAATTATATTAGCACTAAGAACATGTACCAAGAGTCGATCAGCATCTTTTTGTAAAAATTGATTTTGACGTTTTTGATTTAAAATCGCTTGTTCAGTTTCTTGAAACACATTCATCATAGATGAGACTTCTTTTTGAAGTTCCTGTTCCCAGTGGCGAGCACAATGACGCAAATGTCGTGCAATTGGTAAAAACTGTTTTTGAAACACTTCTCGTTTTTCTCTCTCATGAGGAGTAGTAATAGTAAAAACCGTTATTTTAGAGTTTCGTTCAATGGCTTCATCTAATTGTTCAATGTTATCCATGAACGTGTCGAAATACTTAAGTATACGACAACGTGTAGGAAGATTTTGAAGTTTGTTATCATTTGGTAAAGGACCATTTATTTGCACCACTGGTTTAGCAGGAGCTACATGAGAAGTAACTTC
>LBNU01033294.1:21073-66004 GCA_014162995.1 Artemisia annua
GAATATATATTTCTAGTAGAGGCTGTCAAAAATATATAGAGTTATCGGGTTATAAACGCGAATATCTCGGTCGTTATAAACTCATTTTCTATGTTCTATATATCCATGGTTTCGTATTATAGTGGACGAGTGAATTTTTAACAAGTTAGTGCATTTTATTAATGACTAGTGTCCCATTTTATCCGATAAAAATCGTGCATCAGCACACTATTTTCAGAAAATGTCTATTAGATATATAATCTTGTTTTTGGCATAACTTTTTCGTCATAAGTCTGTTTCTTAAGAATTTTATATCCCCGGTTTCCTCTTAACATGTACTAACACATTTTTAACAAGTCTGTATATTTTAATAAGGTTTAGTGTCCTGCTTTTATGGAATACATTTGTGCATCAGCAACATATTTTCTTAAAAAGTAAAATAAATGTGTAACTTGTTTTTATCGTATCTTTTTCGTTATAAACCCGTTTTTACCCTTTCTTTCGCCCATAGCTTTGTTTTTGAAAGTATTTTCTAAATCTTTGGTCAAAAATTAGTCCATACTTACTGAGTTTACCATATTTTGCAAATAGAGACAGTAGCTTATATATAGTGTCAAAAATTGTTTTTCCTAGTTTGTAACTTGTCCAAATTCATCACCAACAACAACAACACATCCCTTAATCTACCATACACCTTCTTAGGGTGTCATGGGTTCCTAAACATCATCAACCAAGAAATCTCCAAGGGTTTACATAATATATATTTGCAAGGCTAAAAATGATATAAAAGTATATATGGAGTGGTATAATTTGCACATGCATGTACATTTTGTATAAAAATAATATGAACCTTGTAAGAATTTGGTAAAATTATGAAAAAAAAATTGGTAAACTTACTTGAAGTGGTGGTGATTAGTTGTTTTGGAAAAACCAAACAAATCTATAGGTTTCTATTTCAAAACCTTGTAATAGATCACTAGTAGAGATTGTTTATCACTTGATCATGAAATTTTGATGGTTCTTGTTGTTGTTTCTTGTCTTGGCCGAGCACAACAATGAGAGGAAGAGAGTAGATATATTTTTTTTGTAACTAAAATTCTTGCATGTATGTTTTTGTGTTTTGATGTTTTAGATATAAGTGAGGGACAAGAGAAAAACAAATGGGACAAATGTCCCTAAGGACTCCATAACTGGCCACCTCATTGAGGTGGTGGGTTTGTGTATTTTTGATACATATTTTTGTTTACGGGGTACCGTTTAGTGTATAGTTTTTGTAGTTTTAGCGTTTTTGGGTACCGGGTTAATTAGAAATAATTTTTAATGGAACCATTGTGACAAAATACAATTGTAAAAATTATAAAAATATAATTTTGTAGATAGTGGGTGTTTCAATAACTTTTGCTTTGTTATTACGAATACCGTCGTAATTATATGTAATTGCTAGTTTAAAGTAAATAAACTCCCAAAACATTGAGAAAGTAACTTTTAAAATTTTTAAAACATTATAAGGAGTGTAGAAATATATTAGGACCATTGTGGGAAGTGTCGAATGTATTGATCATAATTATTGATCGCGCGTTATCATTTATTTAATAAAAAAAATATATGTAGATTGAAATTATATAAATCCTACGAGTGGAATAGTATGCAAATGATGTAGTGATAAAATGTAGACTAACTCTAGTCTATGAAATGTATTTTGAATGATATCTTATGATCACGCGACTTAACCTCCACGGTTTCGCGAAATGAATACCCGTAAACCTAGTTTACGTGAAATGATGAATGGTAAATGATGAATTGAAATTTGTGAATAGAAAATTGTCGAGGTTTGGAAAATGACCTGAAATTGTGAGTTGTGACAATTATTATTATTATTATTATTATTATTATTATTATTATTATTATTATTATTATTATTATTATTATTATTATTATTATTATTATTATTATTATTATTATTACTCATTATTATTATTATTATTATTATTATTATTATTATTATTATTATTATTATTATTATTATTATTATTATTATTATAAGCTGAATTTATTGTCATAACCTATATTTTCCAACAAGATCTATTTAAACCATGATCATGAGCAAGTACATAAATATACTCCTGAAAGATAAGTGGATATAAGAAAGAGTGTTGTTGAGATCTATCTAGCCCTAAATAGCTTTGGAATTTCTCCATTTGAAATTCTATTTAAATGAAAGGTAGAGGATTTTTGGGGTTATAAATGATACATAGTGCGATACAGTCAAAACAAGGTATTATAATACAAACCAAATAGATACCTCAGATACAGATAAACTTATCAACAGATTCTCTATCCTTTCTTTTTCCATTTAAATTTAAGTATTTATGTTCGTTTTGTTGTTGTTGTTGTTGTTGTTGTTGTTGTTGTTGTTGTTGTTGTTGTTGTTGTTGTTGTTGTTGTTATTTATTATTATTTTTTTTTGTGGAGTGGGGGATGTATTATGTGTTAATGTATGTATAAGTATATTTGAGATCCGTTGTCCCTAAAGGCTAAATTTATGAGGGCAATTTGTCCCTTCCATTATAAGAGCCGTTGTCCCTAAAGGCTCACTTGTTGAGAGCAATTGTACCTTACTTTTTAGGAGCCGTTGTCCCTAAAAGCTTGCTCATTTGATGAGAGCAATTGTCCTTTATATGATGATAGCCGTTGTCCCTAATCCTTGCACACTTGATAAGAGCAATTGTCACTTACATGATGAGATCCGTTGTCCCTAAAGGCTAACTTTATGAGGGCAATTTCTACCTTCCATGAGCCGTTGTCCCTAAACGCTCACTTGTTGAGAGCAATTGTACCTTACTTGATGGGAACCATTGTCCCTAAACGCTTGCTCACTTGATGAGAGCAATTGTTATTTAAATGATGACAGCTGATTATCCCTAATGGTTTCACACTTAATAAGAGCAATTGTCACTTACATGATGAGATCCGTTGTCCCTGAAGGCTAACATTTTTAGGGCTATTTGTCCCTTACATGATCAGAGCCGTTGTCCCTAAAGGCTTATTTGTTGAGAGCAATTGTACCTTACTTGATGGGAACCGTTGTCCCTAAACTTTTTCTCACTTGATGAGAGCGATTGCCCTTTACATGATGATAGCCGTTGTCCCTAACGCTAGCACACTTGATAAGAGTAATTGTCACTTACATGAGGAAATCCATCATCCCTAAAGGCTAACTTCATGAGGACAATTTGTCCCTTCCATGATAAGGGGCGTTGTCCCTAAAGGCTCACTTGTTGAGAGCAATTGTACCTTACTTTATGGGAGCCGTTGTCCCTAACTGCTTGCTCACTCGATAAGAGCAATTGCCATTTACATGATGATAGCCGTTGTCCATAACGGTTTCACACTTGATAAGAGACGTCGTCCCTAAAGGTGCACTTGTTGAGAGCAATTGTACCTTAACTGATAGGAACTGTTGTCCATAAATGCTTGCTCACTTGATGAGAGCAATTTCCCTTTACATGATGATAGCCGTTCTCCCTAAAGCTTGCAGACTTGATAAGAGCAATAGTCACTTACATGATGAGATCCGTTGTCCCTAAAGGCTAAATTTATGAGGGCAATTCGTGCCTTCCATTATAAGAGCCGTTGTCCCTAAAGGCTCACTTGTTGAGAGCAATTGTACCTTACTTTATGGGTGCCGTTGTCCCAAAATGCTTCTCGATAAGAGCAATTGCCCTTTACATGATGATAGCCATTGTCCCGAACGGTTTCACACTTGATAAGATTCGTCGTCCTTAAAGGCTAACTTTATGAGGGCAATTTCTGCTTTACATGATGAGAGACATCGTCCCTAAAGGTGCACTTGTTGAGAGCAATTCTACCTTACCTGATAGGAACTGTTGTCCCTAAACGCTTGCTCTCTTGATGAGAGCGATTACCCTTTACATGATGATAGCCGTTCTCCCTAAAGCTTGCAGACTCGATAAGAGCAATTGTCACTTACATGATGAGATCCGTTGTCCCTAAAGGCTAAATTTATGAGGGCAATTTGTCCCTTCCATTATAAGAGCCGTTGTCCCTAAAGGCTCACTTGTTGAGAGCAATTGTACCTTACTTTTTGGGAGCCGTTGTCCCTAAAGGCTTGCTCATTTGATGAGAGCAATTGAGTCCTTTATATGATGATAGCCGTTGTCCCTAATCCTTGCACACTTGATAAGAGCAATTGTCACTTACATGATGAGATCCGTTGTCCCTAAAGGCTAACTTTATGAGGGCAATTTCTACCTTCCATGAGCCGTTGTCCTTAAACGTTCACTTGTTGAGAGCAATTATACCTTACTTGATGGGAACCGTTGTCCCTAAACGCTTGCTCACTTGATGAGAGCAATTGTTGTTTAAATGATGACAGCTGTTATCCGTAATGGTTTCACACTTAATAAGAGCAATTGTCACTTACATGATGAGATCCGTTGTCCCTAAAGGCTAACATTTTTAGGGCTATTTGTCCCTTACATGATAAGAGCCGTTGTCCCTAAAGGCTTATTTGTTGAGAGCAATTGTACCTTACTTGATGGGAACCGTTGTCCCTAAACGTTTTCTCACTTGATGAGAGTGATTGCCCTTTATATGATGATAGTCGTTGTCCCTAACGCTAGCACACTTGATAAGAGTAATTCTCACTTACATGATGAGATCCGTTATCCTAAAGGCTAACTTCATGAGGACAATTTGTCCCTTCCATGATAAGGGCCGTTGCCCCTAAAGGCTCACTTGTTGAGAGCAATTGTACCTTACTTTATGGGAGCCCATATCCCTAAATGCTTGCTCACTCGATAAGAGCAATTTCCCTTTACATGATGATAGCCGTTGTCCCTAACGGTTTCACACTTGATACGAGACGTCGTCATTAAAGGTGCACTTCTTGAGAGCAATTGTACCTTACCTGATAGGAACTGTTGTCCCTAAACACTTGCTCACTTGATGAGAGCAATTGTTGTTTAAATGATGACAGCTGTTATCCCTAATGGTTTCACACTTAATAAGAGCAATTGTCACTTACATGATGAGATCCATTGTCCCTAAAGGCTAACATTTTTAGAGTTATTTGTCCCTTACATGATAAGAGCCGTTGTCCCTAAAGGCTTATTTGTTGAGAGCAATTGTACCTTACTTGATGGGAACCGTTGTCCCTAAACGCTTGCTCACTTGATGAGAGCAATTGCCTTTTACATGATGATAGCCATTGTCCCTAACGCTAGCACACTTGATAAGAGTAATTGTCACTTACATGAGGAAATTCGTTGTCCTTAAAGGCTAACTTCATGAGGACAATTTGTCCCTTCCATGATAAGGGGCGTTGTCCCTAAAGTCTAACTTGTTGAGAGCAATTGTACCTTACTTTATGGGAGCCGTTGTCCCTAACTGCTTGCTCACTCGATAAGAGCAATTGCCGTTTACATGATGATAGCCGTTGTCCATAACGGTTTCACACTTGATAAGAGACGTCGTCCCTAAAGGTGCACTTGTTGAGAGCAATTGTACCTTACCTGATAGAAACTGTTGTCCGTAAACGCTTGCTCACTTGATGAGAGCAATTGCCCTTTACATGATGATAGCCGTTCTCCCTAAAGCTTGCAGACTTGATAAGAGCAATTGTCACTTACATGATGAGATCCGTTGTCCCTAAAGCTAAATTTATGAGGGCGATTTGTCCCTTCCATTATAATAGCCATTGTCCCTAAACACTCACTTGTTGAGAGAAATTGTACCTTACTTTATGGGAGCCGTTGTATCTAAATGCTTGCTCACTCGATAAGAGCAATTGCCCTTTACATGATGATAGATGTTGTCCCTAACGGTTTCACACTTGATAAGATCCGTCGTCCTTAAAGGCTAACTTTATGAGGGCAATTTCTCCCTTACATGATGAGAGACGTCGTCCCTAAAGGTGCACTTGTTGAGAGCAATTCTACCTTACCTGATAGGAACTGTTGTCCCTAAACGCTTGCTCACTTGATGAGATCAATTGCCCTTTACATGATGATAGCCGTTCTCCCTAAAGCTTGCAGACTCGATAAGAGCAATTGTCACTTACATGATGAGATCCGTTGTCCTTAAAGGCTAAATTTATGAGGGCAATTTGTCCCTTCCATTATAAGAGCCGTTGTCCCTAAAGGCTCACTTGTTGAGAGCAATTGTACCTTACTTTTTAGGAGCCGTTGTCCCTAAAAGCTTGCTCATTTGATGAGAGCAATTGTCCTTTATATGATGATAGCCGTTGTCCCTAATCCTTGCACACTTGATAAGAGCAATTGTTACTTACATGATGAGATCCGTTGTCCCTAAAGGCTAACTTTATGAGGGCAATTTCTACCTTCCATGAGCCGTTGTCCCTAAACGCTCACTTGTTGAGAGCAATTGTACCTTACTTGATGGGAACCGTTGTCCCTAAACGCTTGCTCACTTGATGAGAGCAATTGTTGTTTAAATGATGACAGCTGTTATCCCTAATGGTTTCACACTTAATAAGAGCAATTGTCACTTACATGATGAGATCCGTTGTCCCTAAAGGCTAACATTTTTAGGGCTATTTGTCCCTTACATGATAAGAGCCGTTGTCCCTAAAGGCTTATTTGTTGATAGCAATTGTACCTTACTTGATGGGAACCGTTGTCCCTAAACGTTTTCTCACTTGATGAGAGCGATTTCCCTTTACATGATGATAGTCGTTGTCCCTAACGCTAGCACACTTGATAAGAGTAATTGTCACTTACATGATGGGATCCGTTATCCCTAAAGGCTAACTTCATGAGGACAATTTGTCCCTTCCATGATAAGGGCCGTTGCCCCTAAAGGCTCACTTGTTGAGAGCAATTGTACCTTACTTTATGGGAGCCCATATCCCTAAATGCTTGCTCACTCGATAAGAGCAATTGCCCTTTACATGATGATAGTCGTTGTCCCTAACGGTTTCACACTTGATAAGAGACGTCGTCATTAAAGGTGAACCCATCATTTGAATCAACAGGTAAAAAATAAAACCTATGGGACGGAAATAAATAGAACTGCTTATCACGATGAATTATATTTGTTCGATACAATGTTGTCAATATAAACGTTAAGAAAGGAATACGATGGAAAAAAAAACAAGAACTTAAATTGAAAGAATAGTAAAAAAGGGACTTGTGTTGGATTGGCACTGCATATACATATATACTAAAATTTTAGTTTAGATGGAGAATAAACAAAGAAGAAGTAGAAAAAGTATTTATGCAATCAAGAGTGTATTGAANCATTATGAAATGGAGAATGATAATATTTAGGATTCATTAAAAAATCAAGAATACATTCCTGGGAGAAAGCCTTCCCGTATTGGGCACTAATATTTTTTTAACGTCTAATTAGATCGGGTAATCGTTCAAATTAAGAACGGAAGCTCGTTGCTTTTTCTTTCCCTAAAAAAAAATGAAATGAATTGAAGCTTTGGGGCCCTATCCATTTATTAATTCGACCCAACTTGAAATTGACTTTAGTTTCCTACCTTTCATTAAAGAAGGTGTTGTACCGAGCCGGAAAGAATAAAATATTCTCAAAACTCTTAATTGATACGACATGCTATTTTTTCCATTCATTCCCTTTCAGGATCAGTCGTGGTCTTCCAAACTTTACCGATGGTATGGACGAATCCCTCGCTTCATCTAAATGTGTAAAAGATCCTAGCCGCACTTAAAAGCCGAGTACTCTACCGTTGAGTTAGCAACCCAAATAGAAAAAGGGGTATGTAGATACAATCAGAATAAAAAAAAAATTCTTAAATCAAAGCATTAATCTACGAAATAAAAAAATAGAAAAAAAAATTCTAATCTATTTGGAACATAACAATGACTAAATTAGATGAAAAAAAAAATGCCCTATGAAATAAAATAAAGAAATGTAAAAAATGCTAGACCATCCCCTATTTCTATGTTATACACTTTTTCAATCAAAAATCCGGGTATCAAATCCAACGAACCCATCATTTGAATCAACAGGTAAAAAATAAAACCTATGGGACGGAAATAAATAGAACTGCTTATCACGATGAATTATATTTGTTCGATACAATGTTGTCAATATAAACGTTAAGAAAGGAATACGATGGAAAAAAAAACAAGAACTTAAATTGAAAGAATAGTAAAAAAGGGACTTGTGTTGGATTGGCACTGCATATACATATATACTAAAATTTTAGTTTAGATGGAGAATAAACAAAGAAGAAGTAGAAAAAGTATTTATGCAATCAAGAGTGTATTGAATCCATATAGAATAAAGAACTTCGATTCCTTGTTTCTTACTTGATATTAGAGGTCGAATGAAAACCATCCAATTGCAGGTAATGCCAAAATATTTCTATTTTGTGAGGATGAATCAAATAAGGGTTTCCTTAGAAAAGGATTCTATCAAAAAAGATTCTATCAAAAAGGATTCTATAAAAACAATGATAACTAGATACGAATAGAATAAGAAAAAAAGGAAATAAAAAAACATAGTATAGAAAAGATATCCAAAATGATATAGAAATCATTATCCTACCCTTATTTTTTATTTCCTTAATTTAATTGAATTTCATTTGATTAGGGCAAAACCTCTGCCTTTTTTAAAATATCCTGAACAGTTCCTGTAGGTTGAGCACCTTTTTCAAGGAAATAGAGAATAGCGGGAACGTTTAAATAAGTTTGATTCTTGATCGGATCATAAAAACCCACTTTCTGAAGATCTCTTCCTTCTCTTCGGGATCGAACATCAATTGCAACGATTCGATAGACGGCTCATCGGGATAGATGTAGATGAAAAAGAACCCCCCCCCTAGAACCGTATAGGAAGTTTTCTCCTCGTACGGCTCGAGAAAAAATGATGTTTTGTCTATGGATAAAATTAGAATTAGAATAAATAGAAAATCTGTAAAATGAATTAGTCTATAATATAATTTCAAATTTCAATTTAACTCATAGTCATTTTTATTTAGCTGCGTTGCTGAAAAAAAAATCATTTGTACTCATAACTCAAGTTCAATAATATAATAATAATTCTCAAATATATTAAAGATTTTTCTTTAAGATATTTTTTTATTGAGTGGTCTTTAACCCACCGTTTTTGTCTCGTTTAAAATTTATTTGGATTCTTTATTTGGATCCGTGAGACAATTGAAGTGGTGTTTCCTTGTTCTGGGATCCTTTATTTTTGTTTTAAATCATTGGGTTTAGACATTACTTCGGTGCTTCTTAATCCTTTCAAAATGGTAGCAACATACCCCTTTTGGGATTTCTTTCTATCAAAGAATCATACCGAGGTTGATTCATGCGCGATACACTGTCGATCGAAAAAGTTTTAGCCGTTCCAACAATTTTGAAAATTTGTTGGAATGGAATCCTTTCGATTTCTATATCGAAGATATACTTACGAAGTTGTTCCAATTTATTAATTGGCATTAACCCTAGATCGTTGCCCCTGAGAAATTAATAAATACTTTCTACTCGAGCTCCATCATGAACTATTTACATTAGAACCCAATAAAAAAAGAAGGGTTCTAGTAGAATAGAACAAACGACGTCGAGCCAAGAGCACCTTCATTCCTATATAAAATGGTGGATGTAACAATAAGAATCCACACCGGATCATGTCCTTCAAGTCGCACGTTGCTTTCTACCACATCGTTTTAAACGAAGTTTTACCATAACATTCCTCTAATTTGGAACCAGTATTGAATTGATTCAATTATGGAATCATGAATAGTCATTGGTTCAATCGGTACAGAGACAGAGTTATTTATATTTAATAGAGAATATCTACACAGATAATAAAGATTTTTCTGAAGAAATTTTAGCAAAATGCCGTCTTTTTTTGTCTGAATAGAACATTTTTCTATAAATCTCTATCTCAAAAAAATATCTAACAGAAATATTAAGAAATCCAAATATAGAAATAACATAACTAACAGAAATCGCACAAATAAAATAAATAAATTCTATTTGACTCTGCCTCTTCAAGTGACTCAATAAGATAGACTGACCATTTTCAACTTCCCAACCTAGAAGGAATCATTACAAATCTTGATAGTTGAAAAAGTTTTCTACTTCTACATCATTCTTTGAGTCAAGTTTTACTCCTTTTTATTATCATAAAAAAGCAAGATCTCCGTTTCTTTTCAAATGGAATTACCATAGTGATGAAATACTATTGTAAAAATTATGAAAATATAATTTTAGTAGATGATGAGTTTTTCAATAACTTTCACATTATTACTACGAATGCTTTCGTAGTTATATGTTTTTGATAGTTTTAAGTAATTAGTTCCTAAAATAAAAGTGAAAGTAACTTTTTAAATTAGGATTTCAAGGGGAAAAAAAATAGTGGACTACAAGAAATGTAGAGTTGACAAAAATAGTCGTAGTGAAAGAATTGGATGTTCACGGATAACTTTCCACGAACTTGGTTTATTAGAAATAGAATAGTTATTAAATAAACTATTATTTAAAATATAAGACATGAATTTTTGAGAAATGTCACACCTTCGTACACAATAGCTCATATACTATCCGCAACAGGCAACTCATATTGATTAGATCCAACCACACCAAACAGCCTAATTTGAAAATTAGGTATATCAGCCTCAAGTAAGTTANATATATATATATATATATATATATATATATATATATATATATATATATATATATATACACACACACACAAAAGTATTCAAGGTGGATAAGTCTCTGGTTCGAGAATAACCGAAAGACTTAATAAGGAAAGTATTCATAATGAAAGTATTTGTGAGAAATAAACGCTCAGTAAAATAGTAATAAATACTTTACACTAAGTATTTATGCTAGTAATGGTTACGTAATACGGTGTATATATAAACGCGTTTATGTACATTTTTAGTTAATAGATGAATAGTTGGAAAAAGTCTATAATTCATTTTCTATAAATTATATTATCTAGTTTTCATAGTTTGGTCTAGTCTGTGAAAATAGACTAAAGATGAGAATTTGACAATAATCGAGTATGACCTTGTTGTAATTATTAGTTTCCTTTTATAAATCAATTGCCACAAAAATATCCCATGTAAAAAAATATAGTTTATAATAGCCTAACTAATTAAAATGTTTAGTATTAATTTTTGTTGAAAAGATATTAGCCAACCCCTAATAGTTGTACCATTTGTGAAAAAAATTGTCAAAAAGAAATGAAAATAAAAATGACAGGTGCAAGGTTCGAACCCCTGACCTTCTGCTCAACACCCAAGTGACCCAACCATTTGGAATAGTCATTCTTTTATGTTATATCACTCAACTATCTAGTTATATAGGCTAACGCGTCTGTGTTGTATTTTGTTATATCTTTCTCAGTGTTGTATATTTGGCTATGTTTCAATCACTCAGTTTTTATGCATGAGAATATATACATGTTTTTCCACCAAAGCTATGTTTTAGCAAGTTTAACTCTTTCATGCATGAGTTTGATTTTTGGTTTTTTTTTTTAAAAAAAAACGAAACCATAACGCACCCCTTTGTTGGGTTACATGGGTTTTGATGCAAGGTAAAATAACAAGGGTGAACCGATCTCGACTCATCAACATGAAACCGTACTCCACTGTGGTTCGACCACAGTGGGTTTCGACTCAACGTATCCTAGTATCCTACCAACAAGCCAATACTTTAAGTTTAAGTTTCTTTCACGTTTTCCTTATGTCGTTTAGTGACCAAACTTTCTAAAACAAAGTCGCGAAGTGTTTAAGAATATCATGCATCCACCAAATGAGCTCAAGTTTATTTGTTGATGTTTACAAATTTAAGAAACATGTTATTTCCACACAAGCCTTTAAACAACAACAAGCAGTCTTGTAAACATGAAGGTGAGTTTATATGTACGTGTTCATATATTCAAGGAAATAACTCATTTAGTTAATAGCAAAACTTAACGTATTATCATGCCAACATGCAAATTTTAGGTTCAAAACAAGTTTGTATAAGTTAGAGGGGTATGTCGAAGCTTACAGTGGGTTGAGGTTGTATGTGTGTCGAAGGGAATACAAGACCAAGACCAAGCTTCTTTAACTCGAAATGCTATCTCAAGAAGTCAAGATTAATGACCCAAGCTTCCAACTAAATCCAAATTTACTTCCTAGTTTGCCAGTAACCCAAAACCCTTTTTCCTTCTTCCTCTTTTGTGACTCGACAGAATGAATGAGATGCAAGTAAGGGTGTTTGGGTTTGAGTTTTGTAAGCGTGAGAGCTGTGAGGAGTGGAAGTGAAACAAGTTGACTTTTATAGCCAAAACATGGTATGGTCCTTGGATTATTTTAGTATTTGTTTGCATGAGTTTCAGGTAAAGAGATGAAAGAGATTTGGAAGGGTTAGGCATGCATGAAATCGGCTGATTTTACGGGCATGGGAAGGCATTTTCTTGTCAAGTTTTGATGAAGGAGACACATTGTACTATGGAGAATGAAGTCAAAGGTGGTCAAGGCATGACTTGTGCATTAGTTTAATGACTAGGTAGAAAGGGTAGGGTGGCTACTGTGTTTGTCTAGACGCAACACAAGAAAAAGAAAAGAAAGCATGTGTTGTTGTTCCCTTGATTTGCCTAATGTCCTAAGGTCTATGTTCTTATATCCTACTATCCTAGTTATAAAAGTCCAAGTCAACATTTGAAAGTATTATGGTTTATCAAATTAAATAAACATGTAGCCTACTATTTCATTAGGGTGGTGGCACGCTTAAATACAATGAGCAGAGAGTGTATGAAGATTTATAAAATGTATTTTGTGTCAAGTTGAGTTTAAATGTGAGTCGCGGTGTCCCAGTTAGACACTATAATCAAAAGGTATAAAATGTATTTTTGAGAGCGTTTTTATACAAGTATTATAAAAACATTTTATGGACTCGAACATGAGTTAAATTACTGCCATAACTAATTGGGTGTTGGTACGCGTGCGGTGACGGTATGCGCGTGAGCCCGTTCGAAGTGAGATATGAGATATGCCACGAACATATTTCATAATTGTGTTATTTAAATAATAGAGCAAAAAAAAAATGTAACCCTTAAAAGTAGTTTATTAAACGTTGAAATGAAATTACTTTGTGTTTAACGTTAGTTAATGACTAGGTAAATTACGGGGTATTACAGACACATTCACGTCGTTACTTAATATACTTTACGCCATTTGTTGAGCAACACAAAGTTTGGTATCATTAGGGCACACGTCCTTTTTAGCAAAACTAACAAAAATTTTAACTTCTTGATTAAGTATCTAAAAGACACTTTTAGCAATGTTAACTAGCAACTATATCTTTGTATTGTTCTTTAACGGTAAATGATAGTGATTAAAAATGAGTGGCAAATGATCTCTTGATACATGTTCTTGATAGCAAAATTGCTCTTTTAAATAGCAGTATAACGAAAGTTATTTAAACATTGGATGACTCGAAGTTTTCGATTGGTATTATCTTTCTTATTATTCATGTTGACTGAACAAGCATGTATTTTGTCTAGCGATATCAAACATGCATTAAAACTTGCCTCGAGAATTAAATTAAAGTGATGGTGTGTTTAAGTCCCATTAGAGTTAAATCCTATTGGTGTTGAGGTGATTGCGTATTTGGCATTAAAGAAATTATATTCGTCGCTACAACTTTCAACTAGTTTGCCGACGACATGTTCACGTCGTTACTTAATATACTTTACCCCATTTGCTGAGCAACAATCATGTGTTACAAACTTAAGTGTTCTATGATATGAAATATATCGTTAAATCAAGAATACAAAAAGTGTTTGAAAATACATTGAACATTAGATGTACCTAATGCAACAATAAAAACTAAGCATAACCTAATACAACAATAAAAACTTAAAAAGATAGTAGTAATATTCTTTGTTTCTCTCTTCATCTTTGGATTCCTATCCAATGATCCAGGACGTAATCCTGGACGTGAAGAATAATTTTTTTGTTTTTTATTGCTTGATTTTATAATTTTCTTAAGATTTTTTTTAGCTATTCCACACATTTAACAAGGAAAAAATAAAAAGGGGTTTACAAAATTTGAAAGAAAAAATGGAAACTCATCAACGGAAACGGAAAGAGAGGGATTCGAACCCTCGGTACGAATAACTCGTACAACGGATTAGCAATCCGCCGCTTTCGTCCACTCAGCCATCTCTCCCAATTGAAAAAGATAATTACTATGTTACATTACACATCAAGTAAGGATTAAAGAAAGTATTTCTTTCACATTCTTTATCGTTATTATATAATTAGCAATTCAATTTAGATGCTCGAAAGATCCAAATAGAAAGATAAATAAAGAACACCTTCTTTCTTTTATTTTGTTCGAAGTGCCTTTTGGGCCTGGCCCGGTCAATACCCAGCCAGGCCTTTTTTTGTTCCAACGAATTCCCTTTATTTATAGGCAACATAATAGCCAATTTGGTATCTGTATAAGAATATCCGTTCTGGGGTTTACATATACCTATAATTTTTGTTATAATGGAAATTGAGAAGGATTTTTGATTAAAAAAATAAATTAAGTATGTATCAAAAAATTTTTGCTTATTCTTATGTCATTAGGCAAACCAAAATTTATATTCAAATCCAAGAATAATTCACGAATTGTCAGTCAATAAATAGTTAATGGTTCCCATAAATTTAGGCTTTTTGAGTGAAAATATACATTTGATTTTTCAATATAAAAGTGAGTGGAAGTTTTTGTGTTTTGAGATACTATACAATCAATCGAAGGGGCAGATCAAATACAATCAAAAGGGGAAAAACGGTTTCTTTTCTAATTTTTCTAAATTTAGAAAAAAGGATTAAAAAGGGATGCAAGTACAATAAACTCAAGTTTACTAATCCAACTCAAAAAGGGAAATTTTTATCCTATTGTGTATCGTTTTGGCGGCATGGCCGAGTGGTAAGGCGGGGGACTGCAAATCCTTTTTCCCCAGTTCAAATCCGGGTGCCGCCTCATCAACAAACGAATCGAAATCTCTTATTCTGTTCCGCTATTTTTTTATGTTCTGGGGATTTTGTAAAAGATTGGAAATCTTTGAATCTAAAATTCAAAGAAAGATTATAATGGTCGAAGCAAGACTTCCAGATTCTCTTCTACTGCTAATGTAATGTCTATTGATTGGGTCTTGAATTACATTGGATAACCGGCCGAGAATTCCACTACTAGTTGGGAAAGTACTTTCTATACTGTAATCTACATATATAGACTCGCGAGAATCTCTGAGTGTTCAGGCATTCAATCACTATTAGATTGAGATTGGATAGATAATTTACCTTTTATAGAAAAAAAAAAAAAAGCCCAAAACAATTTTTACCCCTCGTCAAGAGTATAATATACTATATCCCAACTCCTTCAGAGAGACAATCGGGAAAGGGTACGGATTATAAATCATATAGGAATTTTTAAAATCCCTTTATTTGATTGATTCATCAATAGTGTTCGCCCAGAATCCCTTTTTGACTCTGGACCATTCATTCTACTATTATTAGTGAGCAATAATGGAATAATTCTATCATAGAGATAAGGGACATAATTCACATGGATATAGTAAGTCTCGCTTGGGCTGCTTTACGCTCTGTTCTCAAGTCAAATTTTAAAGAATGGAAAGGGATGGGATGGGAAGGGGAAAGTAGGGAATGACATTGTGAAGAAAGTGGTTATTTTTATTTGTGTTCTTCAGTTTTTATTTTAAGTTGCAAGAAAAGGAAATGAAGCTACCCAAATTACAAATATACCCTTTTAATTAAAAGAACAAATTTTGATAGTTTTTACGTTTCATAGGAAATAAAATCAAAAGAATCAGAATTTTTTTTTAGTTTTATATTGTTAATCGATTAACCAACACCATGATGGAAAAACATTATTTTATTGAAACTTTTATGCGATACATGCTATTGAATAAATTATAAATTAATTGTTTTTAAGTTCACTGTGTACCAATTGGTATAAACAGTATAAAGCATTAGTTTAATATTCATATTTCATTTTACAATCGATCTGAGCACATGCACCATTCATTCTTTGTTTAATTGTTTTTAAATTCACAATAATATTGGACTTATTGGTTGTCTTGAAGAGCAAAAGGGTGCGTCAGGTTTGTTGCAGATTTGGTTAGAAAAAGTGATGACAAGGTTAAAGTTGTAATTTCACAAAATTGTTAGACTTTGCTATATGCTTTCCTCACCAATCCTCCCGATTTTTGGCGGATCCTTTTTGTTAACAAAATACATTATGCATCCCTTCCCTTCCCCTCCCCTGCTCTTTCCTTCCCTTCCAAAAAAACTCAAGAACGCCATTTTTTTCTATTTCCCTTTCTGTTCCTTTCCATTCTTTAAAATATAAAACTCGAGAACAGAGCGTTAATGGTAGTCTTTACTTTTTCCCTTTCACTCGTAGTATGGGGAAGAAGTGGACTTTAGAAGCACTCCTAATTTAGTTGAGAAATGAAAAGGTATCAATTGTTTTATAGATCGTTCTGCAACGCATTCTTTATTGAAATTGAAATAATTTTCAAATAAAAATATCTTCATTTTAAAATTCCATTAGATTCTAGTGGAGAAATGTATTCTATAACAGTAAAACAATTATTTCAGATTCATTGGAAGTTTTCAGATTCATTGGAATTGGAATATAAATATATATATATATAAATGNAAAATAGTAGGACATGAAGCGTGTTTTTTTCCTCTTTCAAGCAGATATTTATAAGTGTAAGAAGTTAATCTATGACTTTTATCAATAGTTGACATAAAAGCAATTTGTTGCCTTAATAACTATAGTTTTAAAGAAGTGATTTTCTTTAGATCATCTTAATAACAGATCTATTAAAAAGAAACTTACGAAACATCAATCTAGATCTTCAATTAAATTTAGAGAATAGTAGGTGTAGCTACAAGTCTTTAAAAAAAAAAGATAAAAATCCTCTCAAATTAATCTCTCATATTATTCATGTTGAACCAATTAAAAACAAGAAAATAATAAAATTAGGTCACTGCGGATTGAAACAAGGGGCCTATTATTTTACTTCATATCAAAATATCAATAGCATAAGAAGAATATGAGAGACTTAAATCTGTAAGAATTTCAGTCTTTAAAAAAATTATAATAAAGGAACTTAAAAAAAGGGTAATTACAAATTTCATCCTTGTGGTTTTCAAAATTTGCACTCCCAGCTACTCCTAAGAATTAATTACAAATTAAGCCATTCATGTTCACAGTTTGTTACATTCCTCGTCCTTTTGGCTAACGCCCGTTAGTATTTCCTGTTAGCAGTCCTCATGTGCGTTTCATGTGAGGGTATTTATGTCCTTTCACTATTCCTGCCTAACCACTTGCTATTTACAGTCCCAAGAAACCCTTATTTACAGGGACGAAATTTGCAATCTATAGTTTTCTTATATATTTACTACCACACATTATAGTCAAACACATAGCACACACACGATCAAAAAACACACACTTAAGAACACAAACTTGAGACGATGGTCATTTGTAGTTGTGGTAAGCAAGCTTGCATTTGAACATCTTGGACATATGAAAACCCTGGTCGAAAGGTTTACTACTGCCCAACTTTGATAAGCCTTCATATTATATTTTCGTGGTTAGATGATCGTTTTATTCACATCCATATTTTCTTGTCTTTATGTTCTAGGGATCCAACTATGCCTTCATAGGATGGGTTGAATTTGATAAAGCGGTGAATTTTAAACCTTTTGTGCTTTAAGCTTTAAAGACTTAGCAAGTTTATCTCATAAAGCATGTAGCGGAAGACTTGTTTAAAACTCATATTTATAAAAAAGGTTTTTCCTCCCAAAAGAACAATATACAACGATACTAATTAATCATGCAATAATATAAGTGTAAAGACATATCTTATGGCTAACCATCAATAGAATCCCAATCTTGACCATTAGATCTTAAGATCTCAATCACTATTAGATTGAGTGTTCAGGCATTCAATCACTATTAGATTGAGATTGGATAGATAATTTACCTTTTATAGAAAAAAAAAACCCAAAACAATTTTTACCCCTCGTCAAGGGTATAATATACTATATCCCAACTCCTTCAGAGAGACAATCGGGAAAGGGTACGGATTATAAATCATATAGGAATTTTTAAAATCCCTTTATTTGATTGATTCATCAATAGTGTTCGCCCAGAATCCCTTTTTGACTCTGGACCATTCATTCTACTATTATTAGTGAGCAATAATGGAATAATTCTATCATAGAGATAAGGGACATAATTCACATGGATATAGTAAGTCTCGCTTGGGCTGCTTTAATGGTAGTCTTTACTTTTTCCCTTTCACTCGTAGTATGGGGAAGAAGTGGACTTTAGAAGCACTCCTAATTTAGTTGAGAAATGAAAAGGTATCAATTGTTTTATAGATCGTTCTGCAACGCATTCTTTATTGAAATTGAAATAATTTTCAAATAAAAATATCTTCATTTCGAAATTCCATTAGATTCTAGTGGAGAAATGTATTCTATAACAGTAAAACAATTATTTCAGATTCATTGGAATTGGAATATAAATAAATATAAATATATATATATAAATGTATGAAAGAAAAGATTGGGTCCTACGTCAATTCCAAATATGGATTAATAACTACATATATTGAATTGAAGATAGAAGCTAATATAGCATACCCTTTTTATTAGAAAGTCAAGTACAACTTTATACACTACTATAACACTAATAGAGAGTATGGTAAGTAAGAAAGAAATTTCTTACTTACCATACTCTCGGATCTCATAGAATATCGCCGATTATAGCCCCTTGATTTCAGCAAAAATAGAATACTTTTCTTTTTCTTTTTTTTTTAAATGTCAAGAATCAATGGCGGATTCGAGCTTTGTGCCAGGAAATAGTCTCTGATACAAATTAAGATATAACCCTAAAGAGGTTAAGCATGATTTACTTTTTTTTTTTTGAACANAATATGGATTAATAACTACATATATTGAATTGAAGATAGAAGCTAATATAGCATACCCTTTTTATTAGAAAGTCAAGTACAACTTTATACACTACTATAACACTAATAGAGAGTATGGTAAGTAAGAAAGAAATTTCTTACTTACCATACTCTCGGATCTCATAGAATATCGCCGATTATAGCCCCTTGATTTCAGCAAAAATAGAATACTTTTCTTTTGATTTCTTCAAAGAATTCAGAAGTCAAGTTTCATTTAAAGTAATTAATTAATTATTTTGACTTACTGTTTTTACGTAAATTATAAGTAGAAAAGCAGTAGGAACTAAAATGAACAGTGCAGTAGCAATAAATGCAAGAATATTTACTTCCATAATCTCATCGTTTTTTTTATTTCACAATACAATAACTCGGGATTTAATCCCATAGAGATGATAAATCTTTCACCTGTCAATTCAATGAATGCATTACCTATCGATGATATTGAATCGGATCAATATCATGAATAACAATATCTGAGCTATTAAATTAATTAGTCGTGGAGAATTAATAGTATATAACATATGAAGATCTTTTATCCATACCGAATCCAAGATAGGATTCCCGGACCAATCAAAAATTCCTTTATTTTNTTGGGATTAAAGAATTCAGGGATTGGATTTGCCCCCGTCTGTCTTGTGTTCAACGAAGGAAAGCGCCCTTCCTTCTTCAGCTTGAAAGACATCTCAGGAAAGAGCTACTTCAACCGAAGAAAACCCCACCAACAAACAATACAAGCGAAGTGGAAAAAGACAGGAATTAGGTTTTAAATTTTAGTGATCCTCTTTTCTTTGGAAGACAAAACAAAGAAGTATGAGAAAGACGAGTCGCGGCAGAAAAGATGAAATATTCTGTCAACTTCACTATTTTAGTTATTTTCATTTTATTTTAGGGTGTGTTCTTTCTTCAAGAGAATCCTGAAAAAAAAGAGGGAAACGCCTTCGGAATTCAATTATTCTCTTTGCCTCTTCATTTCACAGAAAATGGAGAGGCGAATTGATGTACTTATTGGATCCGTCGGGACTGACGGGGCTCGAACCCGTAACATCCGCCTTGACAGGGCGGTGCTCTAGCCTATTGAACTACAATCCCAGGGAAATAAGAAGAGATCTAGCAGAAAATTTAGATTCTTTTTTTTATTCTCTTGTCTTGTATCAGGTATTTCTTAAGAACAAGAGGGTTATACCATCTGATAGTAGATTGGCGAATTGTTGGGCCGAGCTGGATTTGAACCAGCGTAGACATATTGCCAACGAATTTACAGTCCATCCCCATTAACCACTCGGGCATCGACCCAATGCCTAATTCATTTTAGACATTCCATAATCAACTTCCTTTCGTCTCCCAAGTAGACTTGACAAATACATATCAATTGAAATAAAAAATAAGAGCTTGAATACCACTTGTAAATAATCCAAGGAACATGACAGGGATAGGAACCACCGAAGGTACTAAAGAAACAAGAACAACAACTACTAATTCATCAGCTAATATATTTCCGAAAAGTCAAAAACTAAGTGATAGGGGCTTTGTGAAATCTTCTAAGATGTTAATAGATAAAAGANCTCATAGAATATCGCCGATTATAGCCCCTTGATTTCAGCAAAAATAGAATACTTTTCTTTTGATTTCTTCAAAGAATTCAGAAGTCAAGTTTCATTTAAAGTAATTAATTAATTATTTTGACTTACTGTTTTTACGTAAATTATAAGTAGAAAAGCAGTAGGAACTAAAATGAACAGTGCAGTAGCAATAAATGCAAGAATATTTACTTCCATAATCTCATCGTTTTTTTTATTTCACAATACAATAACTCGGGATTTAATCCCATAGAGATGATAAATCTTTCACCTGTCAATTCAATGAATGCATTACCTATCGATGATATTGAATCGGATCAATATCATGAATAACAATATCTGAGCTATTAAATTAATTAGTCGTGGAGAATTAATAGTATATAACATATGAAGATCTTTTATCCATACCGAATCCAAGATAGGATTCCCGGACCAATCAAAAATTCCTTTATTTATCCTTCTTTTCTGTTCTTTCTTTTCTATAACCTGCCTTAGGTCTTCCTTGTAGAACCATCAAATGAAGTATAATCTAACCCGTCCGTTTCCATTAACTACAAAACCCCACCAACAAACAATACAAGCGAAGTGGAAAAAGACAGGAATTAGGTTTTAAATTTTAGTGATCCTCTTTTCTTTGGAAGACAAAACAAAGAAGTATGAGAAAGACGAGTCGCGGCAGAAAAGATGAAATATTCTGTCAACTTCACTATTTTAGTTATTTTCATTTTATTTTAGGGTGTGTTCTTTCTTCGAGAGAATCCTGAAAAAAAAAAGAGGGAAACGCCTTCGGAATTCAATTATTCTCTCTGCCCCTTCATTTCACAGAAAATGGAGAGGCGAATTGATGTACTTATTGGATCCGTCGGGACTGACGGGGCTCGAACCCGTAACATCCGCCTTGACAGGGCGGTGCTCTAGCCTATTGAACTACAATCCCAGGGAAATAAGAAGAGATCTAGCAGAAAATTTAGATTCTTTTTTTTATTCTCTTGTCTTGTATCAGGTATTTCTTAAGAACAAGAGGGTTATACCATCTGATAGTAGATTGGCGAATTGTTGGGCCGAGCTGGATTTGAACCAGCGTAGACATATTGCCAACGAATTTACAGTCCGTCCCCATTAACCACTCGGGCATCGACCCAACGCCTAATTCATTTTAGACGTTCCATAATCAACTTCCTTTCGTCTCCCAAGTAGACTTGACAAATACATATCACTTGAAATCAAATATAACATTTGATATAAAATAGAAAGTCTCTTCTGAGTAGACTAATAGAAGGACTTGACAAATACGGATCACTTGATAGAAAATCCCACTCCTATAGTCTTTAGTCTTGGTATACCCCCAGAGGGACTTGAACCCTCGTTTTCTCCGTGAAAGAGAGAGGTCGTAACCACTGGACCATAGGGGCCTATGCCACCTTCATTCATAAATCAACTAGAAATAGGTAATAAGANAAAGTGACCTTAGGATGGATTATTAATTCTGGTGCTAATCAACATATGACTGTCTATACTAAAAATATGTTTAATTTTGTTGATATTTTCAGTATTATGTTGACTATTGGTCATCCTAATCGTATCGTAGCTAAAATAACTGTTATTGGTAGTCTAATGTTATTTGATAGTGTTGTATTGTTTGATGTTCTTGTTGTGCCAGAATATAATGTTAGTCTGTTGTCTGTGAACAAAATGATAAAAGATAGTAAATATTTTGTTGGCTTTGATAAGCATAAGTTCTATGTTCCGGATTGGAAACTAGATAAAATTGTGGGGATTGGAAGTGAGTCTGGTGGACTTTACATGTTTGATTATATAGTTGATGCTAAGTCTAATATTGATCTGTGTAATTCTGGTATTGTTTGTCATGTTTCTAAAGAATTATGGCACTGCAGGCTTGGTCATCCCCAGAGGGACTTGAACCCTCGTTTTCTCCGTGAAAGAGAGAGGTCGTAACCACTGGACCATAGGGGCCTATGCCACCTTCATTCATAAATCAACTAGAAATAGGTAATAAGACAAATACCATAGGATGACTGCTAGCCAAGTCCTGTCTATTGTTGGTGAAAAAATTGGTTTAAGAAATGTTGATCATATTTCTCCTTGTGATATCTATCATAAGGCTAAAAAACAAAGGAACCCTTCCCTTTGAGTGATCATAAGTCTACTGGTTTGGCTGATTTAGTACATTGTGATGTCTGAGGTCCTTACAGAGTGGTTACTGGGGATGGGTACAAATATTTTCTTACAATTGTTGATGATTTTAGCAGGGTTGTCTGGGTCTGTTACTTAACTCCAAACATGAAGTTTTTGATTATATTGATAGTTTTTTGAAACTTGTTCTTACTCAGTTTGGTCTTAAAGATAAATTGGTAGGTCTGATATTGGCACTGAGTTTATGAATAGTAAAGTCTCTAATCTGTTCAATGATTGTGGTATTATTCATCAAACCTCTTGTGCATACACTCATCAGCAAAATGTGATTGATGAAAGGAAACATAGACACCTTTTAAATGTGTCATGTGATTGATGAAAGGAAACATAGACACCTTTTAAATGTGTCTAGGAGTCTTTGTTTTAGGTGGGGATTATTCTTTATATGTAGACTGAATGTGTTTTAACTGCTATCTATTTGATCAAAGAGTTACCCTCCTTTGTCTTGAATGGAGTTTACCCTTATAAATTTATCTATGATAAGGAACCTAGTCTCTCTCATGTGAGGGCTCTTGGGTGTCTCTGCTATTCCAGCATCTAAAACAGTAATGATAAATTTGGTGTCAGGTCTGAAAAATGTGTTTTTATTGGAACTTCTAGTGTCAAAAGAGCTTATAAACTGTACAGTCTTGTTAATAAAAGTGTTTTTCTTCTAGGGATGTCAGATTTTATGAAACAGTGTTTCCTTTTAAAATAAAGTCTTCAAAAGATCTAAATGATTTTATTGAGAATAATGAAACTAGAATAGATTGTTTAAAAATTTTTGATACTAAAAGCTCTCAATGTCCTAATTATGAAGAAGTGGCACTTATAATGTGGAAGGTAATGGATGTAAAACTTCTGATGACTATTTAAATACAATTGAGGATGAAGCTGTTACCATAGCAACCCAGATAGGAGATGTAGAACCGTAGAGGGGGTGAATACGGTTTCTTCCGCTTTTAGAACGTTTTAAAACTTTAAGCCAAGAAGAACACCAAGTGGTTATATAAGAAGTTAACCACGAACACAATCACAACCAAGAGTATATAAAGCGAGTAAATGACACCACTATATATACTGGTTCGGGATAAGGGGTTTATACCATCCGTACGTCCAGTTGCGAATCCACGACACGATACTATTCCACTAGTATAATCCTTTCGGTGGACTATAAACTGTTACAATTCACTCCACTGATATTCACTAATATCGATGCTCACAAAGAAGGAGTTACTCCCAAACGGTATTCCGCCCTCGGAAACCACCCAAAAGAACCTCGTGACTCGACTTACACTTTGGTCACCAAGACCACAACCAAAACTTCCACCCGGAAGTATCAAACCCCAACTAGATCCCCAATGATCTAGGCTTGGTCACTAAGACACAAGACTTCCCTTACAAACAATTAAATGATAGAATGAATGTTTGTTCAACCAAGTACTAACCTAACCTAGAGACTCGATTGTAATAGAAAGGGTATAAGAAGAAGACCCTCGACACAATCACAAGAGTGGATTAGGTTCTTGTGATTCTTCCCTTGCAAGGAGATGTGTTCTTTCAAAGATGTTAGTGTGTTTAACTAAGAACACAAGATAGAATAGAGAGATTAGAGAGAAAGAATGTAGAGAGAAAGAATAATGGCAAGGGGTGAGGAATACAAGAGGCAAGGTGGGTCTTTATTGAAGAGGCTTTGCACCCGGAATAGGACTAATGCAGATCCAGAAGAATGGGTCTGGGCTTTCGAAAAGATGAATATGCAAAGGGTAAGGTAAAGAGAAAGTCTTTTGAACAACCAACCTGACATAAGGATTCTAGCTCGCCCACTTAGAGCAGATGGAGATTCTCGGACGGGGAAAAGCGGCACTCGACATCTATTAAACAAGACCAAGAACAAAGCCATACCATGCCCTCGGGAGAAACTAGTGATGATTGCCATGAATGCAGCCCTCGAGGACGTGTAGGAATTTATAGAATTGTAATCAATCAAATATTGCAAAGTCCCGGTATTTATTACCGGTCAGAATTGAATGATAACGGAATTTCGGTCTATACCGGCACTATAATATCAGATTGGGGAGGAAGATCAGAATTAGAGATTGATAGAAAAGCAAGGATATGGGTTCGTGTGAGTAGGCAACAAAAACTATCTATTCTAGTTCTATTATCAGCTATGGGGTTGAATATACGAGAAATTCTAGAAAATGTTTGCTATCCTGAACTATTTTTGTCTTTTCTGAATGATAAAAAAAAAATAGGTTCAAAAGAAAATGCTATTTTGGAGTTTTATCAACAATTTGCTTGTGTAGAGGGAGATCCGGTATTTTCTGAATCCTTATCTAAGGATTTACAAAAAAAATTCTTTCAACAAAGATGTGTTGGCGAGGGATTGGTCGACGAAATTGAATCGGAGACTGAACCTTGATATATACCCAGAACAATACATTTTTGTTACCGCGAGATATATTGGCAGCCGCGGATCGTTTGATTCGAATAAAATTTGGAATGGGTACACTTGACGATATGAATCATTTGCAAATAAGCGTATTCGTTCTGTAGCAGATCTTTTACAAGAGCAATTTGGATTGGCCTTAGTTCGTTTAGAAAATATGGCTCGAGGAAATATATGCAGCACTTAAGCATAACTGGACACCCTCTCAGACTTGGTAAATTCAACTCCATTAAAGATACTTATAAAGTTTTTTTCCGTTTACACCCATTATCTCAAGTTTTGGATCGAACTAATCCATTGACCAAAATAGTTCATGGAGAAAATTGAGTTATTTGGGCCCAGGGGGATTGACTGCACGAACTGCTACTTTTCCAATAACGAGATATTCATCCTAGTCCACTATGGGCGTATTTGCCAATTGACACATCTGAAGGAATAAATGTTGGCTTATTGGATCCTTAGCAATTCATGCGAGAATTGGTCGTTGGGTCTCTAGAAAGTCCGTTTTATAAAATTTCCGAGAGATCAAAAGGGACACGGATGCTTTATTTATCACGGGTAAAGATGAATATTAATATGGTAGCGGCAGGAAATTCTTTGGCCTTAATCAGGAGTATTCAGGAAGAACAGGTTGTTCCAGCTCGATATCGTCAAGAATTCCTGACTATTGCATGGGAACAGGTTCATCTTCGAAGTATTTTTCCTTCCAATATTTTTTCTATTGGGGCTTTCCTCATTCCATTTATCGAGCATAATGATGCGAATTCCGGGCTTTAATGAGTTCTAATATGCAACGCAAGCAGTCCCTCTTTCTCAGTCGGGAAGTGCATTGTTGGAACTGGATTGGAAGGCAGGCGGCTCTAGATTCAGGGGCTCTTGCTATAGCCCGAACACGAGGGAAGATTTATTTATACCGAATACTGACAAGATCCTTTTATCAGGTAAATGGGGATACTCTTAGTATTCCTTTAATTATGTATCACGTTCCAACATACTTGTATGCATCAAAAACCCCAGGTTCAGCGGGGTAAATGCATTAAAAAGGGAAAATTTTAGCGTATGGTGCTGCTAGTCATGTAACGGCGAACTCGCTTTGGGGAAAAACGTATTAGTAGCTTATATGCCATGGGAGGTTACAATTTTGAAGATGCAGTACTAATTAGCGAGCGCTTAGTAAAAAGAGATATTTTTATACTTCTTTTCACATACGTAAATATGAATATTCAGATTAACCAAGGCTCCGAAAGGGTCACTAATGAAATACCCCATTTAGAAGTCCATTTACTTCGAAATTTAGATAAAATGGATTGTAATGCTAGGACTTGGGTGGAAACAGGGATATTTTAGTAGGTAAATTAACGCCAAATGGTGAAAGAATCATCCTATGCTCCGGAAGATAGATTGTTACGAACCATACTTGGCATGCGGGTATATACTTCAAAAGAAACTTGTCTAAAACTACTATAGGCGGTAGGGGTCGGGTTATTGATGTGAGATGGGTCCAGAGTTCTAAGACAGATGAGACAGTAGAAAACAGAAAGTATGTCGTGTATATATTTTAAAAAACGTGAAATCAAAGTAGCGATAAAGTAGTGGAAGACATGGAAATAAGGGTATCATTTATAAAAATATTCTGGCCTAGACAAGATATGCCTTATTTGCAAGATGGAAGACCCGTTGATATGGTCTTCAACCCATTAGGAGTACCTTCACGAATGAATGTAGAAAAAATATTTGAATCTTCACTTAGGTTAGCGGGGGATTTGCTAGAAAAACATTATCGAATAACACCTTTTGATGAGAGATATGAACAAGAAGTTTCGAGAAAACAGGTGTTTTCTGAATTATATGAAGCCAGTAAGCAAATAGTGAATCCATGGATATTTGAACCTGAGTTTCCAGAAAAAAGCAAATTTTTTTGATGGAAGAACGGGGGATCATTTTGAACAACCTGTTATAATAGGAAAGCCTTATATCTTGAAATTAATTGATCAAGTTGATGATAAAATTCATGGGCGTTCCAGTGGGCGTTATTCACGTCTTACACAACAACCCCTTAAAGGAAGGGCCAAGAAAGGGGGACAACGGGTAGGAGAAATGGAGGTTTGGGCTTTAGAGGGGTTTGGTGTTGCTTATATTTTACAAGAGATGCTTACTTATAAATCTGATAATATTAGAGCTCGCCAGGAAGTACTTGGTACTATAATCTTTGGAGGAAGAATACCAACTCCTGAGGATGCTCCAGAATCTTATCGGTTTTTCGTTCGAGTACTACGATCTTTAGCTCTGGAACTGAATCATTTTCTTGTATCTGAGAAGACTTTACAGCTTAATAGGAAGGAAGCATAATCGAAATGAAGCAGAAGTTTCTTCTATGATCGATCGATATACACATCAACAACTCCGAATTGGATTAGTTTCTCCTCACCAAATAAGTATTTGGTCTACAAAAATCCTGCCTAATGGCGATATAGTTGGAGAGGTGACAAAATCTTATACCTTTCATTACAAAACCAATATGAAAAAGATGGATTGTTTTGTGAAAGAATTTTTGAGCCTATAAAAAGTGAAATTTGTGCTTGTAGAAATTATCTAGTAGTCGGAGATGAAAAAGAAGACCCTCAATTTCGTGAACAATGAGTAGTTGACTCGTCTCAGGACCAACAGGTATTGCCACACAAGCTAGCCACTTGTGAATGGCTAACCGTAACAAATAAACCCTGAAAGCTTGAGACAAGATGCAATGAAATCCTGAGGAGTATAGTGTTTCCCCGGGTCGTTAAAGTCCCAACGAGGCTGAAATTGTGTTTTTGAGAAACGTTTTGGAATGAGTGATTGGGAATAGTAACCAGAATAAGATTTGGATTGGTTTTTACACTACTGATTGCTTTGGAATTGAAAATGAGAATTCACAATAAACAGATATAACAAATTTATAACACAAAATGCAATTAAGTAAAGTACAAGGACTAAAATTGCCAATTTCCAAATTACAGGGACTAAAATTGACAAGTTCCAAACTTTGGGGCTTAAAAATGAAAATTTTGAAACTTTTAATATTAAAGAAAATTGAAATCTAAAAAGAAAATGTTTTAATAATATAATACTAATTTAATATTAACTATTTAATTTAAACTAATTAATTAACTTAAAAACTATTTATATTAAACCTAACAATATTTTAATTACAATCTTTAACTTAGAAAATTACAAAATTATTTTCTAAAAACCTAAAATGACTTAAAATACTTTATAAAAATTAAAAATAAATATTTTTGTCTTTTTGTGGATTTTTTATAAATTAAAAACTTAATTATTATTTAAATCTAATTAAACTATTTAAAAGGGAAAAATTAGAAAATGAAAAAGGAAAATTACAAAATTAATTTTTACAGGTTCTAATTAATGTGACAAAGCTAGAGAAATTATAAAAATGAAAATCAGATTAAAATTTAACAACTATTCTAATTTCTTTTTGGTTTTTTAAAATTAAATCCAAATAAAATTAACAATAGTTAAAATAATAGATTATTTCACTTTCTAATCTTTCAAATATGTCTATTAACAACTTATAATTAATCTAGCGCTTCAAGTATGACATCACGAGACTTTGCTATTCAAAAAGTAGTGAATTCGTAGTTTCTACAGGGTTTTTCGGTAGATTTAAATCTAAATAAAATTAACAATAGTTAAAATACGATATTATTTCACTTTCTAATCTTTTAAATATGTCTAGTAACAATTTCTAAGTAATCTATAGCTTCACGTATGACATCACGGGACTTTTATATTGAAAAAAGTAGTGAATTCGCAGTTTCTACTGGGTTTTTCGGTAGATTTAAATCTAAATAAAATTAACAATATTTAAAATAAGATATTATTTCACTTTCTAATCTTTCAAATATTTCTAGTAACAATTTCTAAGTAATCTAGAGCTTCAAGTATGACATCACGGGACTTTGATATTCAAATAGTAGTGAATTCACATTTTCTACTGGGTTTTTCGGTAGATTTAAATCCAAATAAAATTAACAATAGTTAAAATAAGATATTATTTCACTTTCTAATCTTTCAAATATGTCTAGTAAAAATTTATAAGTAATCTAGAGCTTGAAGTATGACATCACGGGACTTTGATATTCAAAAAGTAGTGAATTCGTAGTTTATATTGGGTTTTCGGTAGATTTAAATCTTAATAAAATTAACAATAGTTAAAATACGATATTATTTCATTTTCTAATCTTTTAAATATGTCTAGTAACAATTTCTAAGTAATCTAGAGCATCAAGTATCACATCACGGGACTTTGATATTAAAAAAGTTGTGAATTCGCAGTTTCTACTAGGTTTTTTGGTAGATTTAAATATAAGTAAAATTAACAATAGTTAAACTTAGATATTATTTCACTTTCTAACCTTTCAAATATGTCTAGTAACAACTTATAAGTATTCTAGAGCTTCCGGTATGACATCTCGGGACTTTGATATTCAAAAAGTAGTGAATTCGCAGTTTCTACTGGGTTTTTCGGTAGATTTAAAAAAAAAAAAAAGACTATTTAGAAAACTAGTCAATGGTGGCCTTCCATGGATTCACCTATATAAGCCGCGGCTAAAGTTGCAAAAATAAGAGCTTGAATACCACTTGTAAATAATCCAAGGAACATGACAGGGATAGGAACCACCGAAGGTACTAAAGAAACAAGAACAACAACTACTAATTCATCAGCTAATATATTTCCGAAAAGTCGAAAACTAAGTGATAGGGGCTTTGTGAAATCTTCTAAGATGTTAATAGGTAAAAGAATTGGAGTTGGTTGAATATATTTCCCGAAATAACTTAATCCTTTTTTGCTAAGACCCGCATAGAAATATGCCACTGACGTGAGTAAAGCCAAAGCAACAGTAGTATTTATATCATTCGTGGGTGCGGCTAACTCCCCATGAGGTAATTGTATGAGTTTCCAAGGTAAAAGGGCGCCTGACCAATTAGAAACAAAAATAAATAGAAACATAGTTCCAATAAAAGGAACCCAAGGACCATATTCCTCTCCAATTTGAGTTTTACTCACATCTCGAATAAATTCAAGGACATATTCGAAGAAATTCTGACCACCGGTCGGAATGGTTTGTGGGTTCCGAACGGCTAGAGCGGCTGAACCTAATAAGATAGCAATTACAACCCAAGAAGTAATAAGTACTTGGCCGTGGACTTGGAAACCCCCGATTTTCCAATAAAAATGTTGGCCTACTTCCACACCGGATAGATCATATAATCCGTTTAGTGTGTTGATGGAACATGATAGAACATTCATATTGCCCTCTGACAAAAATAGAACTTTAAACAAAATTATTTTGATTCAACCATCTCTTTCTCGACTTGACTACTTGAATCGTATATTTTGAATACCAACTAATCAAATTATATTCCTTGTTATTTTTATCTCTTTTTTGAGATTAAGAAATAGTAACCGATTCGATAAATCTATGAAGGTTCCGAAATGAAATAAGTTATTTATCTTATTATTAATCACGGATTTCTTATATAGCCAGAACGTCCCTCACAAATTGCAAATACTAATTTGTTAAGAATTAATCGGATTGAAGATATAGCGTCATCATTCGCTGGAATCGAAATGTCTGCGAGATCAGGGTCACAATTTGTATCGATTAAACAAATTGTTGGAATTCCCAACGTGATACATTCTTGAAGGGCCGTATATTCTTCGTGCTGATCAACGATGATTACAATATCGGGTAACCCTGTCATATATTTAATCCCGCCCAGATATTTTTGCAAATGAGATAATTGTCTTTTCAACATAGCCGCATCTCTTTTCGGAAGACGGTTGAGTCCCCCTGTTTTTTGTTCGGTTCTCAAGTCTCTAAACTTATGAAGTCTCGTTTCTGTAGTGGACCAATTTGTTAACATACCACCGAGNATATTATTTCACTTTATAATCTTTCAAATATGTCTAGCAACAACTTATAACTATTCTAGAGCTTCAAGTATGACATCACGGGACTTTGATATTCATAAAGTAGTGAATTCGCAGTTTCTACTAGGTTTTTCAGTAGATTTAAATTTAAATAAAATTAACAATAGTTAAAATAAGATATTATTTCACTTTCTAATCTTTCTAATATGTTTAGTAACAACTTCTAAGTAATCGAGAGCTTCAAGTATGACATCACGGGACTTTGATATTCAAAAAGTAGTGAATTCACAGTTTCTACTGGGTTTTTCGGTACATTTAAATCTAAATAAAATAAACAATATTTAAAATACGATATTATTTCACTTTCTAATTTTTAAAATATGTCAAGTAACAACTTATAAGTAATATAGATCTTAAAGTATGACATCACGAGACATTTATATTCAAAAAGTAGTGAATTCGCAGTTTCTACTGGGTTTTTTGGTAGATTTAAATCTAAATAAAATTAACAATAGTTAAAAAAAAGATATTCTTCCGCTTTCTAATCTTTAAAATATGTTTAGTAACAACTTATAGTTAATTTTGAGCTTCAACTATGACATCACGGGACTTTGAGATTCAAAAAGTAGTAAATTCGCTTTTTCTACAGGGTTTTTCGGTAGATTAAATCTAAATAAAATAAACAATAGTTAAAATAAGGTATTATTTCACTTTATAATCTTTCAAATATTTCTAGTAACAACTTATAAGTATTCTAGAGCATCAAATATGACATCACGGGACTTTGATATTCAAAATGTTGTGAATTCAGAGATTCTACTGGGTTTTTCGGTAGATTTAAATCTAAATTAAATTAACAATAGTTAAAATAAGATATTATTTCACATTCTAATCTTTCAAATATGTCTAGTAACAACTTATAAGTATTCTAGAGCTTCAAGTATGCATCACGGGACTTTGATATTGTAAAAGTTGTGAATTCGCAGTTTCTACTAGGTTTTTCGGTAGATTTAAATCTAAATAAAATTAACAATAGTTAAATTAAGATATTATTTCACATTCTAATCTTTCAAATATGTCTATTAACAACTTCTAAATATTCTAGAGCTTCAAGTATGACATCACGGGACTTTGATATTAAAAAAGTTGTGAATTCGCAGTTTCTCTTGGGTTTTCGGTAGATTTAAATATAAATAAAATTAACAATAGTTAAAATACGATATTATTTCACTTTATAATCTTTCAAATATGTCTAGTAACAACTTATAACTATTCTAGAGCTTCAAGTATGACAGCACGGGACTTTGATATTTAAAAAGTAGTGAATTCGCAGTTTCTACTAGGTTTTTCGGTAGATTTAAATCTAAATAAAATTAACAATAGCTAAAATAAGATATTATTTCACTTTATAATCTTTCTAATATGTTTAGTACCAACTTCTAAGTAATCAAGAGCTTCAAGTATGACAACACGGGACTTTGATATTCAAAAAGTAGTGAATTCACAGTTGCTACTGGGTTTTTCGGTAGATTTAAATCTAAATAAAATTAACAATAGTTAAAATACGATATTATTTCACTTTATAATTTTTCAAATATGTCAAGTAACAACTTATAAGTAATATAGATCTTAAAGTATGACATCACAAGACTTTTAAATTCAAAAAGTAGTGAATTCGCAGTCTCTACTGGGTTTTTCGGGAGATTTAAATCTAACTAAAATTAACAATAGTTAAAATAAGATATTCTTCCGCTTTCTAATATTTCAAATATGTCTAGCAACAACTTATAAGTAATCTTGAGCTTCAAGTATGACATCACGGGACTTTGAGATTCAAAAAGTAGTAAATTCGATGTTTCTACTAGGTTTTTGGTAGATTTAAATATAAATAAAATAAACAATAGTTAAAATAAGATATTATTTCACTTTCTAATCTTTCAAATATTTCTAGTAACAACTTATAAGTATTCTGTAACAGCTTCTAAGTATTATAGAGCTTCAAGTATGACATCACGGGACTTTGATATTAAAAAAGTTGTGAATTCGCAGTGTCTCTTGGGTTTTCGGTAGATTTAAATCAAAATAAAATTACCAATAGTTAAAATACGATATTATTTCACTTTATAATCTTTCAAATATGTCTAGTAACAACTTATAAGTATTCTAGAGCTTCAAGTATGACATCACGGGACTTTGATATTCAAAAAGTAGTGAATTCGCAGTTTCTATTAGGTTTTTCGGTAGATTTAAATCTAAATAAAATTAACAATAGTTAAAATAAGATATTATTTCACTTTCTAATCTTTCAAATATGTTTAGTAACAACTTCTAAGTAATCGAGAGCTTCAAGTACGACATCACAGGATTTTAATATTCAAAAAGTAGTGAATTCACAGTTTTTACTGGGTTTTTCGGTAGATTTAAATCTAAATGAAATTAATAATATTTAAAATACGATATTGTTTCACTTTCTAATTTTTCAAATATGTTAAGTAACAACTTATAAGTAATATAGATCTTAAAGTATGACATCACGAGACTTTTATATTCAAAAAGTAGTGAATTCGCAGTTTCTACTGGGTTTTTCGGTAGATTTAAATCTAAATAAAATTAACAATAGTTAAAATAAGATATTATTTCACATTCTAATCTTTCAAATATGTCTAGTAACAATTTCTAAGTATTCTAGCGGTTCAAGTATGACATCACGGGACTTTGATGTTAAAAAAGTTGAGAACTCGCAGTTTCTTTTGGGTTTTCGGTAGATTTAAATCTAAATAAAATTAACAATAGTTAAAATACGATATTATTTCACTTTCTAATCTTTAAAATATTTCTAGTAACAACTTATAAGTAATCTCGAGCTTCAAGTATGACATCGCGGAACTTTGATATTCAAAAAGTAGTAAATTCGCAGTTTCTACTGGGTTTTTTGGTAGATTTAAATCTAAATAAAATTAAAATAGTTAAAACAAGATATTATTTCAGTTTCTAATCTTTCAAATATGTTTATTATTAACTTCTAAGTAATCTAGAGCTTCAAATATGACATCACGGGACTTTGATATTCAAAAAGTAGTGAATTCGCAGTTTCTACAGGGTTTCTCTGTATATTTAAATCCAAATAAAAATAACAATAGTTAAAATAAGATATTATTTTACTTTCTAATCTTTCAAATATGTCTAGTAATAACTTATAAGTAATCTAGAGCTTCAAGTATGACATCACGTGACTTTGAAATTCAAAAAGTAGTGAATTCGTAGTTTATACTGGGTTGTTCGTTAGATTTAAATCTAAATAAAATTAACTATAGTTAAAATACGATATTATTTCACTTTCTAATCTTTCAAATATGTCTTTTAACAACTTCTAAGTAATCTAGAGCTTCAAGTATGACATCACGGGACTTTGATATTCAAAAAGTAGTGAATTCGTAGTTTCTACTGGGTTTTTCGGTAGATTTAAATCTAAATAAAATTAACAATAGTTAAAATAAGATATTATTTCACTTTCTAATCTTTCAAATATGTCTAGTAACAACTTATAAGTAATCTAGAGCTTCAAGTATGACATCACGGGACTTTGATATTCAAAAAGTAGTGAATTCGCAGTTTCTACTGGGTTTTTCGGTAGATTTAAATCTAAATAAAATTAACAATAGTTAAAATAAGATATTATTTCACTTTCTAATCTTTCAAATATGTCTAGTAACAACTTATAAGTAATCTAGAGCTTCAAGTATGACATCACGGGACTTTGATATTCAAAAAGTAGTGAATTCGCAGTTTCTACTGGGTTTTTCGGTAGATTTAAATCTAAATAAAATTAACAATAGTTAAAATAAGATATTATTTCACTTTCTAATCTTTCAAATATGTCTAGTAACAACTTATAAGTAATCTAGAGCTTCAAGTATGACATCACGGGACTTTGATATTCAAAAAGTAGTGAATTCGCAGTTTCTACTGGGTTTTTCGGTAGATTTAAATCTAAATAAAATTAACAATAGTTAAAATAAGATATTATTTCACTTTCTAATCTTTCAAATATGTCTAGTAACAACTTATAAGTAATCTAGAGCTTCAAGTATGACATCACGGGACTTTGATATTCAAAAAGTAGTGAATTCGCAGTTTCTACTGGGTTTTTCGGTAGATTTAAATCTAAATAAAATTAACAATAGTTAAAATAAGATATTATTTCACTTTCTAATCTTTCAAATATGTCTAGTAACAACTTATAAGTATTCTAGAGCTTCAAGTATGACATCACGGGACTTTGATATTCAAAAAGTAGTGAATTCGCAGTTTCTACTGGGTTTTTCGGTAGATTTAAATCTAAATGAAATTAACAATAGTTAAAATACGATATTATTTTACTTTATAATCTTTTAAATATGTTTAGTAACAACTTCTAAGTATTCTAGAGCTTTAAGTAAGACATTACTGGACTTTGATATTCAAAAGTAGCGAATTCGTAGTTTCTACTAGGTTTTTCGTTAGATTTAAATCTAAATAAAATTAACACTAGTTAAAATACGATATTATTTCACTTTCTAATTCTTCAAATATGTCAAGTAACAACTTATAAGTAACATAGATCTTAAAGTATGGCATCACGAGACTTTTATATTCAAAAAGTAGTGAATTCGCAGTTTCTACTCGGTTTTCCGGTAGATTTAAATCTAAATAAAATTAACAATAGTTAAAATAAGATATTATTTCACATTCTAATCTTTCAAATATGTCTAGTAACAATTTCTAAGTATTCTAGAGGTTCAAGTATGACATCACGGGACTTTGATGTTAAAAAAGTTGAGAATTCGCAGTTTCTTTTGGGTTTTCGGTAGATTTAAATCTAAATAAAATTAACAATAGTTAAAATACGATATTATTTCACTTTCTAATCTTTAAAATATGTCTATTAACAACTTATAAGTAATCTCGAGCTTCAAGTATGACATCGCGGAACTTTGATATTCAAAAAGTAGTAAATTCGCAGTTTCTACTGGGTTTTTTGGTAGATTTAAATCTAAATAAAATTAAAATAGTTAAAACAAGATATTATTTCAGTTTCTAATCTTTCAAATATGTTTATTAATAACTTCTAAGTAATCTAGAGCTTCAAATATGACATCACGTGATTTTGATATTCAAAAAGTAGTGAATTCGCAGTTTCTACAGGGTTTCTCTGTAGATTTAAATCCAAATTAAATTAACAATAGTTAAAATAAGATCTTATTTCACTTTCTAATCTTTCAAATATGTCTAGTAACAACTTATAAGTAATCTAGAGCTTCAAGTATGACATCACGTGACTTTGAAATTCAAAAAGTAGTGAATTCGTAGTTTATACTGGGTTGTTCGTTAGATTTAAATCTAAATAAAATTAACTATAGTTAAAATACGATATTATTTCACTTTCTAATCTTTCAAATATGTCTTTTAACAACTTCTAAGTAATCTAGAGCTTCAAGTATGACATCACGGAACTTTGATATTGAAAAAGTAGTGAATTCGTAGTTTCTACAGGGTTTTTCGATAGATTTAAATCTAAATAAAATTAACAATAGTTAAAATAAGATATTATTTCACTTTCTAATCTTTCAAATATTTCTAGTAACAACTTCTAAGTAATCTAGAGCTTCAAGTATGACATCACGGGACTTTGATATTCAAAAAGTAGTGAATTCGCAGTTTCTACTGGGTTTTTCGGTAGATTTAAATCCAAATAAAATTAACAATAGTTAAAATAAGATGTTATTTCACTTTCTAATCTTTCAAATATGTCTAGTAAAAATTTATAAGTAATCTAGAGCTTCAAGTATGACATCACGGGACTTTGATATTCAAAAAGTAGTGAATTCGTAGTTTATACTGGGTTTTCGGTAGATTTAAATCTAAATAAAATTAACAATAGTTAAAATACGATATTATTTCATTTTCTAATCTTTTAAATATGTCTAGTAACAATTTCTAAGTAATCTAGAGCATCAAGCATCACATCACGGGACTTTGATATTAAAAAAGTTATGAATGCGCGGTTTCTACTAGGTTTTTCGGTAAATTTAAATCTAAATAAAATTAACAATAGTTAAAATAAGATATTATTTCACTTTCTAACCTTTCAAATATGTATATTAACAACTTCTAAGTATTCTAGAGCTTCAAGTATGACATCAAGGGACTTTGATATTAAAAAAGTTGTGAATTCGCAGTTTCTCCTGGGTTTTTCGGTAGATTTAAATCTAAATAAAATTAACAATAGTTAAAATAAGATATTATTTCACTTTCTAATCTTTCAAATATGTCTAGTAACAACTTCTAAGTAATCTAGAGCTTCAAGTATGACATCACGGGACTTTGATATTCAAAAAGTAGTGAATTCGCAGTTTCTACTGGGTTTTTCGGTAGATTTAAATCTAAATAAAATTAACAATAGTTAAAATAAGATATTATTTCACTTTCTAATCTTTCAAATATGTCTAGTAACAACTTCTAAGTATTCTAGAGCTTCAAGTATGACATCACGGGACTTTGATATTCAAAAAGTAGTGAATTCGCAGTTTCTACTGGGTTTTTCGGTAGATTTAAATCTAAATAAAATTAACAATAGTTAAAATAAGATATTATTTCACTTTCTAATCTTTCAAATATGTCTAGTAACAACTTCTAAGTATTCTAGAGCTTCAAGTATGACATCACGGGACTTTGATATTCAAAAAGTAGTGAATTCGCAGTTTCTACTGGGTTTTTCGGTAGATTTAAATCTAAATAAAATTAACAATAGTTAAAATAAGATATTATTTCACTTTCTAATCTTTCAAATATGTCTAGTAACAACTTCTAAGTATTCTAGAGCTTCAAGTATGACATCACGGGACTTTGATATTCAAAAAGTAGTGAATTCGCAGTTTCTACTGGGTTTTTCGGTAGATTTAAATCTAAATAAAATTAACAATAGTTAAAATACGATATTATTTCACTTTATAATCTTTCAAATATGTCTAGTAACAACTTCTAAGTATTCTAGAGCTTCAAGTATGACATCACGGGACTTTGATATTAAAAAAGTTGTGAATTCGCAGTTTCTCTTGGGTTTTCGGTAGATTTAAATCTAAATAAAATTAACAATAGTTAAAATACGATATTATTTCATTTTCTAATCTTTTAAATATGTCTAGTAACAATTTCTAAGTAATCTAGAGCATCAAGTATCACATCACGGGACTTTGATATTAAAAAAGTTGTGAATGCGCAGTTTCTACTAGGTTTTTCGGTAAATTTAAATCTAAATAAAATTAACAATAGTTAAAATAACATATTATTTCACTTTCTAACCTTTCAAATATGTCTATTAACAACTTCTAAGTATTCTAGAGCTTCAAGTATGACATCAAGGGATTTGATATTAAAAAAGTTGTGAATTCGTAGTTTCTCCTTGGTTTTTCGGTAGATTTAAATCTAAATAAAATTAATAATAGTTAAAATACGATATTATTTTACTTTATAATCTTTCAAATATGTCTAGTAACAACTTATAAGTATTCTAGAGCTTCAAGTATGACATCACGGGACTTTGATATTCAAAAAGTAGTGAATTCGCAGTTTCTACTGGGTTTTTCGGTAGATTTAAATCTAAATAAAATTAACAATAGTTAACATACGATATTATTTTACTTTATAATCTTTTAAATATGCTTAGTAACAACTTCTAAGTATTCTAGAGCTTTAAGTAAGACATTACTGGACTTTGATATTCAAAAGTGGCGAATTCGTAGTTTCTACTAGGTTTTTCGTTAGATTTAAATCTAAATAAAATTAACAATAGTTAAAATACGATATTATTTCACTTTCTAATTTTTTAAATATGTCAAGTAACGACTTATAAGTAATATAGATCTTAAAGTATGACATCACGAGACTTTTATATTCAAAAAGTAGTGAATTCGCAGTTTTTACTAGGTTTTTCGGTAGATTTAAATATAAACAAAATAAACAATAGTTAAAATAAGATATTATTTCACTTTCTAATATTTCAAATATGTCTAGTAACAACTTATAAGTATTATAGAGCTTCAAGTATGCATCACGGGACTTTGATATTAAAAAAGCTGTGAATTCGCAGTTTCTACTAGGTTTTTCGGTAGATTTAAATCTAAATAAAATTAACAATAGTTAAAATAAGATATTATTTCACATTCTAATCTTTAAAATATGTCTAGTAACAATTTCTAAGTAATCTAGAGGTTCAAGTATGACATCACGGGACTTTGATGTTAAAAAAGTTGTGAATTCGCAGTTTCTTTTGGGTTTTCGGTAGATTTAAATCTAAAGAAAATTAACAATAGTTAAAATACGATATTATTTCACTTTATAATATTTCAAATATGTCTAGTAACAACTTATAACTATTCTAGAGCTTCAAGTATGTCATCACGGGACTTTGATATTCAAAAAGTAGAGAATTCGCAGTTTCTACTGGGTGTTTCGGTAGATTTAAATCTAAATAAAATTAACAATAGTTAAATAAGATATTATTTCACTTTCTAATCTTTCTAATATGTTTAGTAACAACTTCTAAGTAATCGAGAGCTTCAAGTATGACATCACGGGATTCTGATATTCAAAAAGTAGTGAATTCACTGTTTCTACTGGGTTTTTCGGTAGATTTAAATCTAAATAAAATTAACAATATTTAAAATATGATATTATTTCACTTTCTAATTTTTCAAATATGTCAAGTAACAAAATATAAGTAATATAGATCTTAAAGAATGACATCACGAGACTTGAATCTCAAAGTCCCGAGATGTCATACCCAAAAGTAGTGAATTCGCAGTTTCTACTGGGTTTTTCGGTAGATTTAAATCTAAATAAAATTAACAATAGTTAAAATAAGATATTCTTCGGCTTTCTAATCTTTAAAATATGTCTAGTAACAACTTATAACTAATCTTGAGCTTCAAGTATGACATCACGGGACTTTGAGATTCAAAAAGTATTAAATTCGCTGTTTCTACTGGATTTTTGGGTAGATTTAAATCTAAATAAAATAAACAATAGTTAAAATAAGGTATTATATCACTTTCTAATCTTTCAAATATTTCTAGTAACAAATTATAAGTATTCTAGAGCATCAAGTATGACATCACGGGACTTTGATATTCAAAAAGTTGTGAATTCGCAGATTCTACTTGGTTTTTCGGTAGATTTAAATCTAAATTAAATTAACAATAGTTAAAATAAGATATTATTTCACATTATAATCTTTCAAATATGTCTAGTAACAACTTCTAAGTATTCTAGAGCTTCAAGTATGACATCACGGGACTTTGATATTTAAAAAGTTGTGAATTCGCAGTTTCTCTTGGGTTTTCGGTAGATTTAAATCTAAATAAAATAAACAATAATTAAAATAAGATAGTGTTTCACTCTCTAATCTTTCAAATATATCTTGTAACAACTTCTAAGTAATCTAGAGCTTCAAGTATGACATCACGGGACTTTGATATTCAAAAAGTAGTGAATTCGCAGTTTCTACTGGGTTTTTCGGTAGATTTAAATCTAAATAAAATTAACAATAGTTAAAATAAGATATTATTTCACTTTCTAATCTTTCAAATATGTCTAGTAACAACTTCTAAGTATTCTAGAGCTTCAAGTATGACATCACGGGACTTTGATATTCAAAAAGTAGTGAATTCGCAGTTTCTACTGGGTTTTTCGGTAGATTTAAATCTAAATAAAATTAACAATAGTTAAAATACGATATTATTTCATTTTCTAATCTTTTAAATATGTCTAGTAACAATTTCTAAGTAATCTAGAGCATCAAGTATCACATCACGAGACTTTTATATTCAAAAAGTAGTGAATTCGCAGTTTCTGCTGGGTTTTTCGGTAGATTTAAATCTAAATAAAATTAACAATAGTTAAAATAAGATATTATTTCACTTTCTAACCTTTCAAATATGTCTAGTAACAACTTCGAAGTATTCTAGAGCTTCAAGTATGACATAACGTGACTCTGAAATTCAAAAAGTAGTGAATTCGTAGTTTCTACTGGGTTTTTTGTTAGATTTAAATCTAAGTAAAATTAACAATAGTCAAAATAAGATATTATTTCACTTTCTAATCTTTCAAATATGTCTAGTAACAACTTATATGTATTCTAGAGCTTCAAGGGACTTTGATATTAAAAAAGTAGTGAATTCGCAGTTTCTACTAGGTTTTTTGGTAGATTTAAATCTAAATACAATTAACAATAGTTGAAATAAGATATTATTTCACTTTCTAATTTTTTAAATATGTCTAGTAACAACTTATAATTAATCTAGAGCTTCAAGTATGATATCACGGGACTTTGATATTCAAAAAGTAGTGAATTCGCAGTTTCTACTGGGTTTTTCGGTAGATTTAAATCCAAATAAAATTAAATCCAAATAAAATTAACAATAGTTAAAATGATATATTATTTCACTTTCTAATCTTTCAAATATGTCTATTAACAACTTATAATTAATCTAGCGCTTCAAGTATGACATCACGAGACTTTGCTATTCAAAAAGTAGTGAATTCGTAGTTTCTACAGGGTTTTTCGGTAGATTTAAATCTAAATAAAATTAACAATAGTTAAAATACGATATTATTTCACTTTCTAATCTTTTAAATATGTCTAGTAACAGTTTCTAAGTAATCTATAGCTTCATGTATTACATCACGGGACTTTTATATTGAAAAAGTAGTGAATTCGCAGTTTCTATTGGGTTTTTCGGTAGATTTAAATCTAAATAAAATTAACAATATTTAAAATAAGAGGTGGCTGAAATTGCCCCTAGAGGGGAGTGACTTTAGGGTTTTACCCGCATAAAGTTAGCCTTTAGGGACAACGGATCTCATCATGTAAGTGTCAATTGCTCTTATCAAATATGCAAGCATTAGGGACAAGGCTATCATCATGTAAAGGGCAATTGCTCTCATCAAGTCAGCAAGCGTTTAGGGACAATGACTCCCATAAAGTAAGGTACAATTGCTCTCAACAAGTGAGCTTTAGGGACAACGGCCCTTATAATGTAAGGATCATATTGCCCTCATAAAGTTAGCCTTTAGGGACAACGGATCTCATCATGTTAGTGACAATTGCTCTTAACAAGTGTGCAAGTATTAGGGATAATGGCTATCATCATGTAAAGGGCAATTGCTCTCATCAAGTGAGCAATCGTTTAGGGACAACGGCTCCCATAAAGTAAGGTACAATTGCTCTCAACAAGTAAGCCTTTAGGGACAACGACTCTTATCATGTAAGGGACAAATAGCCCTCATAAAGTTAGCGTTCAGGAACAACGGATGTCATCATGTAAGTGACAAGTGATCTTATCAAGTGTGGAAGCATTAGGGACAACGGCTATCATCATGTAAAGGGCAATTGCTTTCATCAAGTGAGAAAGCGTTTAGGGACAACGTCTCCCATAAAGTAAGGTACAATTGCTCTCAACAAGTTAGCCTTTAGGAACAACGGATCTCATCATGTAAGTGACAATTGTTCTTATCATGTGTGCAAGCATTAGGGACAACGGCTATCATAATGTATAGGGCAATTGCTCTTATCAAGTGAGCAAGCGTTCAGGGACAACGGCTCCCAAAAACTAAGGTACAATTGCTCTCAACAAGTGAGCTTTAGGGACAACGGCTCTTATCATGTAAGGATCATATTGCCCTCATCAAATTAGCCTTTAGGGACAAGGGTCTCATCATGTTAGTGACAAATGCTCTTAACAAGTGTGCAAGCATTAGGGACAACGGCTAACATCATGTAAAGGGCAATGCTCCCATCAAGTGAGCAAGCGTTTAGGGGCAACGGCTCCCATAAAGTAAGGTACAATTTCTTTCAACAAATGAGCCTTTAGGGACAATGGCTCTTATCATGTAAGGGACAAATTGCCCTCATAAAGTTAGCCTTTAGGAACAATGGATCTCTTCATGTAAGTGACAATTGCTCTTATCAAGTGTGCAAGCATTAGGGACAACGACTATCCTCATGTAAAGTGCAATTGCTCTCATCAAGTGAGCAATCGTTTAGGGACAACGACTCCCATAAAGTAAGGTACAATTGCTCTGAACAAGTGAGCATTAAGGGCCAACAGCTCTTACCATGGAAGGGACAAATTGCCCTCGTCTACCTGAGGTCATGCCGGGAGCTGGTTTTCTGGATGATTTGAAGTCCTATGATGGCTATGATTATGATTTTCCTGCACATAGTTTTGATTGTCGCACTAAGGGCCGTCATTGGTAGTATTGTCTTATTGTGTTTGTTATGAGAATGGCCTGTCATTCTTATATTGTTGGTTTGGTTAGTTGTTTTGCATGTAAGTGTCTTATGGGACTGAGATGATGGATACACCATCATCCTTTGTACTTCAATGTTTTTGGCGTAATAAATTTTACCAGGGTGAAACATCCCTTTTACCCAAAAAAACAAATTGCTCTCATAAAGTTAGCCTTTAGGGACAACGGATCTCATCATGTAAGTGACCATTGCTCTTATCAAGTGTGCAAGCATTAGGGACAATGGCTATCATCATGTAAAGGGCAATTGCTCTCATCAAGTGAGCAAGCGTTTAAGGACAACGTGTTGAAACTATATAGACCTTGATAGATCTTGTAGCTCTCGTTGATCGTTAGCAGTGTCTATGTAATCACAAACACTCTAATAGAGAATCTCCAAAGCTTGTACTCTAATGCGGAAAACAAATACAAGCATAAACACTTAATACTAAGAACACTTAATCCTCTATGGATTATATATTAAGAACTTGTAAACTTGTTCGTTACATCAAACATAAACTTGTGTTCCTTTTATAGAGAAGGAACTCTAACCTAAACCGTTTCTCAAGAAACGTATAATCTATAAACTTTAAATGATATGCATTATCTTTTCCTAATATAATTCATGCATATCCTAACTACATTACATAATACACGGTTTAACTATATCCGCAGAAACTAAATATGCTGAAACTATGTCTTCAGCAGTATCACATCTTCAGCAGAACCTGTATCTTCAGCAGATTCCTTCAGCAGTAACCATCAGTAGAATCCTCACTTAGCAGAATTCCCAACACAACGGCTCCCATAAAGTAAGGTACGATTGCTCTCAACAAGTGAGCTTTTGAGACAACGGCTCTTATCATGTAAGGATCATATTGCCCTCATCAAATTAGCCTTTAAGGACAACGGATCTCATCATGTTAGTGACAATTGCTCTTAACAAGTGTGCAAGCATTAGGGACAACGACTATCATCACGTAAAGGGCAATTGCTCTCATCAATTGAGCAAGCGTTTAGGGACAACGGCTCCCATAAAGTAAGGTACAATTGCTCTTAACAAGTGAGCCTTTAGGGACAATGGCTCTTATCATGTAAGGGACAAATTACCCTCATAAAGTTAGCCTTTAGGAACAACGGATCTCGTCATGTAAGTGACAATTGCTCTTATCAAGTGTGCAAGCATTAGGGACAACGGCTATCATCATGTAAAGGGCAGTTGCTCTCATCAAGTGAGCAAGCGTTTAGGGACAGCGGCTCCCATAAAGTAAGGTACAATTGCTCTCAACAAGTGAGCCTTTAGGGACAAGGTTTCTTATCATGGAAGAGACAAATTGCCCTCATAAAGTTAGCCTTTAGGGACAACGTATCTCATCATGTAAGTGACAATTGCTCTTATCAAGTGTGCAAGCATTAGGGACAACGACTATCATCATTTAAAG
>LBNU01033294.1:79730-118240 GCA_014162995.1 Artemisia annua
AAGTGAGCCTTTGTACTTCATGTAAGGGACAACGGCTCTTATCATGTAAGGGACAAATTGCCCTCATAAAGATAGCCTTTAGGGACAACGGATCTCATCATGTAAGTGACAATTGCTCTTATCAATTGTGCAAGCATTAGGGACAACGTCTATCATCATGTAAAGGACAATTGCTCTCATCAAGTGAGCAAGCCTTTAGGGACAACGGTTCCCATAAAGCAAAGTACAATTGCTCTCAACAAGTGAGCCTTTAGGCACAACGCCTCTTATCAAGTAAAGGGCAAATTTCCCTCATTAAGTTACTCTTTAGGGACAACGAATCTCATCATGTAAGTGACAATGGCTCTTATCAATTGTGCAAACATTAGGGACAACGGCTATCATCATATAAAGGGCAATTGATCACATCAAGTGAGCAAGCGTTTAGTGACAACGGCTCCCATAAAGTAAGGTACAATTGCTCTCAAAAAGTGAGCCTTTAGGGACAACGGCTCTTACCATGTAAGGGACATATTGCCCTCATAAAGTTATCCTTTAGGGACAAGGAATCTAATTATGTAAGTGACAATTGCTCTTTTCAATTTTTCAAGCATTAGGGACAACGACTATCATCATGTAAACGGCAATTGCTCTCATCAAGTGAGCAAGCGTTTTGAGACAACGGCTCCCATAAACTAACGTACAATTGCTCTCAATAAGTGAGCCTCTGTACTTCATGTAAGGGACAACGGCTCTTATCATGTAAGGGACAAATTGCCCTCATAAAGATAGCCTTTAGGGACAACGGATCTCATCATGTAAGTGACAATTGCTCTTATCAATTGTGCAAGCATTAGGGACAACGTCTATCATCATGTAAAGGACAATTGCTCTCATCAAGTGAGCAAGCCTTTAGGGACAACGGTTCCCATAAAGCAAAGTACAATTGCTCTCAACAAGTGAGCCTTTAGGCACAACGCCTCTTATCAAGTAAAGGGCAAATTTCCCTCATTAAGTTACTCTTTAGGGACAACAGATCTCATCATGTAAGTGACAATGGCTCTTATCGATTGTGCAAACATTAGGGACAACGGCTATCATCATATAAAGGGCAATTGCTCACATCAAGTGAGCAAGCGTTTAGTGACAACGGCTCCCATAAAGTAAGGTACAATTGCTCTCAAAAAGTGAGCCTTTAGGGACAACGGCTCTTACCATGTAAGGGACATATTGCCCTCATAAAGTTAGCCTTTAGGGACAAGGAATCTAATCATGTAAGTGACAATTTCTCGTTTCAATTTTTCAAGCATTAGGGACAACGACTATCATCATGTAAAAGGCAATTGCTCTCATCAAGTGAGCAAGCGTTTTGAGACAACGGCTCCCATAAACTAACGTACAATTGCTCTCAACAAGTGAGCCTTTGTACTTCATGTAAGGGACAACGGCTCTTATCATGTAAAGACAAATTGCTCTCATAAAGTTAGCCGTTATGGAAAACGGATCTCATCATGTAAGTGACAATTGGTCTTATCAAGTGTGCAAGCATTAGGGACAACGGCTATCATCATGTAAAGGGAAATTGCCCTCATTAAGTGAGCAAGCATTTAGGGACAACGGCTCACATAAAGTAACGTACAATTGCTCTCAACAAGTGAGCCTTTAAGGACAAAGGCACTTATCATGTAAGGGACAAATTTCTCTCATAAAATTAGCCTTTAGGAACAACGGATCTCATCATGTAAGTGACAATGGCCCTTATCAATTGTGCAAATATTAGGGACAACGACTGTCATCATATAAAGGGCAATTGCTCTCATCAAGTGAGCAAGCGTTTAGGGGCAATGGCTCCCATAACATAAGGTACAATTGCTCTCAATAAGTGAGACTTTAGGGACAACGGCTCTGATCATGTAAGGGACAAATTGCTCTCATAAAATTAGCCTTTAGGGAAAACGGATCTCATCATGTAAGTGACAATTGGTCTTATCAAGTGTGCAAGCATTAGGGACAACGACTATCATCATGTAAAGGGCAATTGCTCTCATCAAGTGAGCAAGCGTTTAGGGACAACGGCTCCCATAAAGTAAGGTACAATTGCTCTCAAAAAGTGAGCCTTTAGGGACAACGGCTCTTACCATGTAAGGGACATATTCCCCTCATAAAGTTAGCCTTTAGGGACAATGAATCTAATCATGTAAGTGACAATTGCTCTTTTCAGTTTTGCAAGCATTAGGGACAACGACTATCATCAAGTGAGTAAGCGTTTAGAGACAACGGCTCCCATAAACTAACGTACAATTGCTCTCAACAAGTGAGCCTTTGTACTTCATGTAAGGGACAACGGATCTTATCATGTAAAGACAAATTGCTCTCATAAAGTTAGCTGTTATGGAAAACGGATCTCATCATGTAAGTGACAATTGGTCTTATCAAGTGTGCAAGCATTAGGGACAACGGCTATCATCATGTAAAGGGAAATTGCTCTCATTAAGTGAGCAAGCGTTTAGGGACAACGGCTCACATAAAGTAAGGTACAATTGCTCCCAACAAGTGAGCCTTTAGTGACAAAGGCACTTATCATGTAAGGGGCAAATTTCCCTCATAAAATTAGCCTTTAGGAACAACGAATCTCATCATGTAAGTGACAATGGCTCTTATCAATTGTGCAAATATTAGGGACAACGACTATAATCATATAAAGGGCAATTGCTCTCATCAAGTGAGCAAGCGCTTATGGGCAACGGCTCCCATAAAGTAAGGTACAATTGGTCTCAATAAGTGAGCCTTTAGGGACAACAACTCTGATCATGTAAGGGACAAATTGCTCACATAAAGTTAGCCTTTAGGGAAAACGGATCTCATCATGTAAGTGACAATTTGTCTTATCAAGTGTGCAAGCATTAGGGACAACGGCTATCATCATGTAAAGGGCAATTGCTCTCATCAAGTGAGCAACCGTTTAGGGACAATGTTCACATAAAGTAAGGTACAATTGCTCTGAACAAGTGAGCCTTTAGGGACAAAGGCTCTTTTCATGTAAGGGAAAAAATTGCCCTCATAAAGTTAGCCATTAGGGACAACGGATCTCATCATGTAAGTGAAAATTGCTCTTAGAAATTGTGCAAGCATTAGGGACAACGTCTATCATCATGTAAAGGGCAATTTCTCTCATCAAGTGAGCAAGCGTTTAGGGACAATAGCTCCCATAAAATAAGGTACAATTGCTCTCAACAAGTGAGCCTTTAGGAACAACGGCTCTTATCATTTAAGGTACATATTGCCATCATAAAGTTAGCCTTTAGGGACAACGGATCTAATCACGTAAGTGACAATTGCTCTTATCAATTGTGCAAGCATTAGGGACAACGGCTATCATCATGTAAAGGGCAATTGCTCTCATCAAGTGAGCAAGCGTTTAGGGACAATGGCTCACATAAAGTAAGGTACAATTGCTCCCAACAAGTGAGCCTTTTGGGACAAAGGCTCTTTTCATGTTAGAGACAAATTGCCCTCATAAAGTTAGCCATTAAGGACAACGGATCTCATCATGTAAGTGAAAATTGGTCTTATCAATTGTTCAAGCATTAGGGACAACGGCTATCATCATGTAAAGGCCAATTGCTCTCATCAAGTGAGCAAGCGTTTAGTGACAACGGCTCCTATAAAGTAAGGTACAATTGCTCTCAAAAAGTGAGCCTTTAGGGACAACGGCTCTTACCATGTAAGGGACATATTCCCCTCATAAAGTTAGCCTTTAGGGACAATGAATCTAATCATGTAAGTGACAATTGCTCTTTTCAATTTTGCAAGCATTAGGGACAACGACTATCATCAAGTGAGCAAGCGTTTAGAGACAACGGCTCCCATAAACTAACGTACAATTGCTCTCAACAAGTGAGCCTTTGTACTTCATGTAAGGGACAACGGATCTTATCATGTAAAGACAAATTGCTCTCATAAAGTTAGCCGTTATGGAAAACGGATCTCATCATGTAAGTGACAATTGGTCTTATCAAGTGTACAAGCATTAGGGACAACGGCTATCATCATGTAAAGGGAAATTGCTCTCATTAAGTGAGCAAGAGTTTAGGGACAACGGCTCACATAAAGTAAGGTACAACTGCTCTCAACAAGTGAGCCGTTAGGGACAAAGGCACTTATCATGTAAGGGACAAATTTCCCTCATAAAATTAGCCTTTAGGAACAACGGATCTCATCATGTAAGTGACAATGGCTCTTATCAATTGTTCAAATATTAGGGACAACGACTATAATCATATAAAGGGCAATTGCTCACATCAAGTGAGCAAGCGTTTAGGGGCAATGGCTCCCATAACGTAAGGTACAATTGCTCTCAATAAGTGAGACTTTAGGGACAACGGCTCTAATCATGTAAGGGACAAATTTCTCTCATAAAGTTAGCCTTTAGGGAAAACGGATCTCATCATGTAAGTGACAATTGGTCTTATCAAGTGTGCAAGCATTAGGGACAACGGCTATCATCATGTAAAGGGCAATTGCTCACATCAAGTGAGCAAGCGTTTAGGGACAATGGTCACATAAAGTAAGGTACAATTGCTCTCAACAAGTGATCCTTTAGGGACAAAGGCTCTTTTCATGTAAAGGACAAAATTGCCCTCATAAAGTTAGCCTTTAGGGACAACGGATCTCATCATGTAAGTGACAATTGCTCTTATCAATTGTGCAAGCATTAGGGACAACGTCTATCATCATGTAAAGGGCAATTCCTCTCATCAAGTGAGCAAGCGTTTAGGGACAACAGCTCCCATAAAATAAGGTACAATTGCTCTCAACAAGTGAGCGTTTAGGAACAACGGCTCTTATCATGTAAGGTACATATTGCCATCATAAAGTTAGCCTTTAGGGACAATGGATCTAATCACGTAAGTGACATTTGCTCTTATCAATTCTGCAAGCACTAGGGACAACGGCTAATATCATGTAAAGGGCAATTGATCTCATCAAGTGAGCAAGCGTTTAGGGACAATGGCTCACACAAAGTAAGGTACAATTGCTTCCAACAAGTGAGCCTTTTGGGACAAAGGCTCTTTTCATGTTAGAGACAAATTGCCCTTATAAAGTTAGCCATTAAGGACAACGGATCTCATCATGTAAGTGAAAATTGCTCTTATCAATTGTGCAAGCATTAGGGACAACGGCAATCATCATGTAAAGGGCAATTGCTCTCATCAAGTGAGCAAGCGTTTAGTGACAACGGATCGCCATAAAGTTTTTTTAAAAAAAAGGTACAAATTGCTCCAAAAAGTGAGCCTCTTAGGGACAACGGCTTTACCATGTAATAGGACAATATATGCCACCTCCATAAAGTTGAGCCTTAGGGAAAATGAATCTTATCATGTAAGTATGACAATTGACCTTTTCAATGTTTGCAACATTAGGAGACAACGACCTATATCAAGGTGGGCAATGGCGTTTAGAGACAACGCTCCCATAAATAACCCGTACAATCTGCTCTCAACAAGTGAGCCTTTGTATCTTTATGTACAGGAAACGGCCTCTTATTCATGTGGAGAAATTGCTTCTCATACAAAGTTAGTCGTTATGGAAAAACAGGATTTCTCATCATGTACGTGACAATTTCGTCTCTACAAAGTGTGCAAAGGCCATTAGGGACAACGGCTATCATCATGATAAAGGGAAAATTTCTCCATTAAGGTGAGCAAGCGTTTAGGGACAAAGGTGCTCATAAAGTAAGGTANCGTGTTAGGGGACAACAGCTTCCATAAAATAAGGTAAATTGCTTCAAAAGTGGCGTTAGGAAACAACGGCTCTTCATGTCTAAGGTACATACTTGCCATCATTAAAGTTAGCCTTTAGGGACAATGGATCTAATCCGTAAGTAGACATTTGCTCTTATCACATTCTGCAAAGCACTAAGGGAGCAACGGCTAATACTTCATGTAAAGGGCAATTTGTCTCATCAAGTGGAGCAAGAGCGTTTTAGGAGAGCAATGCTCACACATAAGTAAGGTACAATTGCTTCCAACAAGTGAGCCTCGTTTGCGGACAAAGCTCTTTTCATGTTAGATGCACATAATGCACTTATAAAGTTTACGCCATTAAGGACAATCGGCATCTCATCATGTAAGTGAAATATTGCTCTATCAATTGTGCAAGCGCATTAGGGACCAACGGCAATCATCATGTTAAAGGCAATTGCTGCTCATTCCAACGTGAGCAAGGCGTTTTAGTGAACACAGGATGCCATAAAGTTTAAAAGGCTACAGAATTGCTCTCCAAAAAGTGAGCCTTATAGGGAACGGCTCTTACCCATGTAATGGACAATATATGCCACCTCATAAAGTTGAGGCCCTTAGGGCACAATGAATCTTATCATGTAAGTATGACAATTGCTTCTTTTCAATGGTTTGCAATCATAGGGACAACGACCATCATCAAGTGGGAGCAATGCGTTAGAGACAACGAGTCCCATAAATAACCGTACAATCTGCTCTCAACAAGTGAGCCCTTTTACTTTTTGTACAGGGAAACGGCCTCTTATCATGTGGAGAAATTGGCTTCTCATAAAAAGTTAGTCGTTATGGAAAAACAGGATTTCTCATCATGTAGTGACAATTTCTGTCTCTATCAAAGTGTCAAGGCTTAGGGACAACGGCTATCATCATGATAAAGGGAAATTTCTCCATATAAGGTGAGCAAGCGTTAGGGGACAAGGCTCTCATAACAGTAACGGTACAATAGCTCTCACAAGTGAGCCTTTAGGGACAAAGGCACTTATCTCAACAAGTGAGCCTTTAGGGACAAAGGCACTTATCATGTTAGGGACAAATTTCCCTCATAAAATTAGCCTTTAGGAACAACGGATCTCATCATGTAAGTGACAATGGCTCTTATCAATTGTTCAAATATTAGGGACAACGACTATCATCATATAAAGGGCAATTGCTCTCATCAATTGAGCAAGCGTTTAGGGGCAACGGCTCCCATAATGTAAGGTACAATTGCTCTCAATAAGTGAGACTTTAGGGACAACGGCTCTGATCATGTAAGGGACAAATTGCTCTTATAAAGTTAGCCTTTAGGGAAAACGGATCTCATCATGTAAGTGAAAATTGCTCTTATCAATTGTGCAAGCATTAGGGACAACGTCTATCATCATGTAAAGGGCAATTCCTCTCATCAAGTGAGCAAGCGTTTAGGGACAACAGCTCCCATAAAATAAGGTACAATTGCTCTCAACAAGTGAGCTTTTAGGAACAACGGCTCTTATCATGTAAGGTACATATTGCCATCATAAAGTTAGCCTTTAGGGACAACGGATCTAATCACGTAAGTGACATTTGCTCTTATCAATTGTGCAAGCATTAGGGACAACGGCTATCATCATGTAAAGGGAAATTGCTATCATCAAGTGAGCAAGCGTTTAGGGACAATGGCTCACATAAAGTAAGCTACAATTGCTCCCAACAAGTGAGCCTTTTGGGACAAAGGTTCTTTTCATGTTACGGACAAATTGCCCTCATAAAGTTAGCCTTTAGGGAAAACGGATCTCATCATGTAAGTGACAATTGGTCTTATCAAGTGTGCAAGCATTAGGGACAACGGCTATCATCATGTAAAGGGCAATTGCTCACATAAAGTAAGGTACAATTGCTCCCAACAAGTGAGCCTTTTGGGACAAAGGCTCTTTTCATGTTAGAGACAAATTGCCCTCATAAAGTTAGCCATTAAGGACAACAGATCTCATCATGTAAGTGAAAATTACACTTATCAATTGTGCAAGCATTAGTGCAACGACTATCATCATGTAAAGGGCAATTGCTCTCATCAAGTGAGCAAGCGTTTAGTGACAACGGCTCCCATAAAGTAAGGTACAATTGCTATCAAAAAATGAGCATTTAGGGACAACGGCTCTTACTATGTAAGGGACATATTGCCCTTATAAAGTTAGCCTTTAGGGACAATGAATCTAATCATTTAAGTGACAATTGCTCTTTTCAATTTTGCAGGCATTATGGACAACGACTATCATCAAGTGAGCAAGCGTTTAGAGACAACGACTCCCATAAACTAACGTACAATTGCTCCCAACAAGTGAGCCTTTGTACATCATGTAAGGGACAACGGCTCTTATCATGTAAGGACAAATTGCTCTTATAAAGTTAGCCGTTATGGAAAACGGATCTCATCATGTAAGTGACAATTGGTCTTATCAAGTGTGCAAGCATTAGGGACAACGGCTATCATCATGTAAAGGGAAATTGCTCTCATTAAGGGAGCAAGCGTTTAGGGACAACGGCTCACATAAAGTAAGGTACAATTGCTCTCAACAAGTGAGCCTTTTGGGACAAAGGCACTTATCATGTAAGGGACAAATTACCCTCAAAAAATTAGCCTTTAGGGACAACGGATCTCATCATGTAAGTGACAATGGCTCTTATCAATTGTGCAAATATTAGGGAGAACGACTATCATCATATAAAGGGCAATTGCTCTCATCAAGTGAGCAAGCGTTTAGGGACAACGACTCCCATAAAGTAAGGTACAATTGCTCTCAACAAGTGAGCCTTTAGGGACAACGGCTCTGATCATGTAAGAGACAAATTGCTCTCATGAAGTTAGCCTTTAGGGAAAACGGATCTCATCATGTAAGTGACAATCGGTCTTATCAAGTGTGCAAGCATTAGGGATAACAGCTATCATCATGTAAAGGGCAATTGCTCTCATCAAGTGAGCAAGCGTTTAGGGACAACGGCTGACATAAAGTAAGGTGCAATTGCTCTCAACAAGTGAGCCTTTAGGGACAAAGGCTCTTATCATGTAAGGGACAAATTGCCCTCATAAAGCTAGCCATTAGGGACAACGGATCTCATCATGTAAGTGACAATTGCTCATATCAATTGTGCAAGCATTAGGGACAGCGGCTATCATCATGTAAAGGGCAATTGCTCTCATCAAGTGAGCAAGCGTTTAGGGACAACGGCTCCCATAAAGTAAGGTACAATTGCTCTTAACAAGTGAGCCTTTAGGGACAACGGCTCTTATTATGTAAGGGACAAATTGCCCTCATAAAGTTAGCCTTTAGGGAAAACGGATCTCATCATGTAAGTGACAATTGCTCTTGTCAATTGTGCAAGCATTAGGGACAACGACTATCATCATGTAAAGGGCAATTACTCTCATCAAGTAAGCAAGCATTTAGGGACCACGGCTCCCATAAAGTAAGGTACAATTGCTCTCAACAAGTGAGCCTTTAGGGACAACGGCTCTTATCATGTAAGGGACAAATTGCCCTCATATAGCTAGCCTTTATGGACAACGGATCTCATCATGTAAGTGACAATTGGTCTTATCAAGTGTGCAAGCTTTAGGGACAACGGCTATCATCAGGTAAAGGGAAATTGCTCTCATTAAGTGATCAAGCATTTAGGGACAACGGCTCACATAAAGTAAGGTACAATTGCTCTCAACAAGTGAGCCTTTAGGGACAAATTTCCCTCATAAAATTAGCCTTTAGGAACAACGGATCTCATCATGTAGGTGACAATGGCTCTTATCAATTGTGCAAATATTAGGGACAACGACTATCATCATATAAAGGGCAATTGCTCTCATCAAGTGAGCAAGCGTTTAGGGGCAACGGCTCCCATAAAGTAAGGTACAATTGCTCTCAATAAGTGAGCCTTTAGGGACAACGGCTCTGATCATGTAAGGGACAAATTGCTCTCATAAATTTAGCCTTTAGGGAAAACGGATCTCATCATGTAAGTGACAATTGGTCTTATCAAGTGTGCAAGCATTAGGGACAACGACTATCATCATGTAAAGGGCAATTGCTCTCATTAAGTGAGCAAGCTGTCATGACCCGTCTACTCGATACGAATTATTTTCAAAGTGTTGCGGGATTCTGGATTGTTCTACACTTCTCTTCGAAGAGCTTGGATAATCTTGGAAGCCTTTGGAAGATATGGGAAGATGTTAGAAAGTGTAGGAAGCTCTAGAATATCTTGGAAGATCTAGAACCTCATGGAGATCATAGAAGCTTATGGGAATCCTAGAAGCTACCATAGAATTATATAGAACCTTGTACATACTAGTATAAATAGATGTAAGGTTCAATTGTAGAGATCGTCCAACAAAGTTCACTTGTAATCTCTCTTGTAATGTTCTCTAGTAATACAAAGAGTTTCCTTTATTCCACTTGCATCCTTTCTTTGAAGCTTTCTTAGTTGCATATATCGTTGAGTATTCGAGTAAGGCTGAGCTTAGTCGAGACTAAGTGCCGCACGAGAGACCTTGTAGAGACAAGTTCGTGACAAGTGGTATCAGAGCCAGGTTTGATTCGAGACGATGGCCAACGTAACCGAGAAGATTGGTGCTAGTGAAAGTGCGATAATTGATGAGAGGCAAGGTCGAGATGAGAGGCGTCAAGACCCTAAGAAGAGAGGAACGTCCAAGGACGTAGTGTCGAGTTTGGATACGAGATTGACGGGTGTTGAGACATCCGTGACGGAGTTGAAGGACCAAGTTGAGGGCTTGGAAGGTCTTAACTCTGATTTTGCGAGCATGAAGGAGGACTTTAGGGTTGCCCTCAATTCTCTTAGCGGTGATTTGAAGCGTGACATCCATGACTTGAAGGAGATGCTCATGGGTGAGGTCAAGAAGTTGCGAGAAGAGTTTGGAGAAGAGATCTCCAACATTCGTAAGACCGTTGATGACTTGCAAGCCGATGTGGTGCTATGCAAGCGATCCATGGCTAATGGAGGTGGCGAAGCTAGCCATCATGCTCCAAAGATTGATGTTCCTAAACCATCACCGTTCGTGGGAAAGCGAGAAGCTAGGGCGGTTGATGATTTCTTGTGGGAGATGGAGCAATACTTGGAAGGTGTCAAAATCACGGATGACGACTCCAAGATCAAGATGGCGACCCGATACTTGAAGGATACCGCGGCGTTATGGTGGCGACATCGATATGGAGATATCGAGCGAGGTACGTGCACTATCAAGACTTGGGTTGATTTTGTAGTGGAACTTAAGAAACAATTCTATCTGGAGAATGCTAAGAATGAAGCGAAGAGTCAGCTTCGTAAGCTCAAGCAATCCAGAACAATCCGGGAGTATGTTAAGGAATTCACTACACTTGTCTTGGATATTCCGGATCTTTCAGACCAAGACTCTCTCTTCTATTTTCTTGATGGCTTACAAGGATGGGCTAAGATAGAGTTGCAAAAATGTGGAGTTCAAGACCTTGCTATGGCCGTTGCTCATGCCGAGGCCTTGATTGACTTTAGTTCGAGGAAAGATTCGTCCAAGCCGAAGGATCAAAAGGTGATTCATGAGAAAGGTGGGGGAGAGAAAGTCGCTCAAGCAAAGAATGATAATGCGCGTAAGCCACCAACCAGAAAGGGCAAGGACTTGAAGATGAATTACAAGATGGGTGGATGCTTCATATGTGATGGACCTCATAGCGCTCGAGATTGCCCCAAGAAAGCAAGCCTCAATGGAATAATGGTTCATGAAGATGAAGGAACAAGCGATGGCGGATGCATGGGTTCGATGAGGATCTTGAATGCAATCAAGGCCAAGACGGAGGTGCCAAAAGTTTTAGGAAATGGCTTACAATACGTGGAAGCATTCATCAATGGGATCAAGGTACGTGCTCTAGTTGATTCCGGTGCCACTAATAATTTCGTGTCGATTGATGAAGCCAAGAGGCTAAGGATTAGCGCTACGAAAGTTGGTGGAACGTTTAAGCCGGTAAACTCGAAAGCCAAGCCGATGGAAGAAGTGGCTAAGGATGTTCGGGCGAAGATTGGAGAATGGGAAGGGATTGTTGACTTATTGGTGGTCCCGATGGATGATTTCGACATGGTTCTTGGGTTAGAATTTCTCGATAAGGTACGAGCTTTCCCTATGCCCTTTGCTAATTCTTTATGTATCCTAGATGGGGGAAAGACTTGCATGGTTAGCACGGAACGGGATTCTAAGAGTGGAGTGAAGACCCTTTTGGCCATGCAATTCAAGAAAGGATACAAAAAGAACGAACCTTGTTATTTAGCGCTAACAAGGCTCGAGATGGATGACGAGTCGGGAAAAGTGGAGGTACCGAAGGAGATCGAGCGGGTACTTGATGAGTTCAAGGATGTGATGCCAAAGGAGTTACCCAAAAAGCTACCACCGAGGAGGGAGGTGGATCATACCATCGAGTTGGAACCAGGTTCCAAGCCACCCGCCAAAGCCCCTTACCGAATGCCACCACCGGAGTTGGAAGAGTTGCATAGACAACTCAAGGATCTATTGGATGCGGGCTATATTCGACCCTCGAAAGCCCCATATGGTGCACCAGTGCTATTTCAAAGGAAGAAGGATGGATGCTTGCGGATGTGCATATACTACCGGGCACTTAACAAGGTAACGATCAAGAACAAGTACCCTATTCCTCTCATCGCGGATTTGTTTGATCAACTTGGAAAGGCGAGATACTTCTCCNCATATGGTGCACCAGTGCTATTTCAAAGGAAGAAGGATGGATGCTTGCGGATGTGCATATACTACCGGGCACTTAACAAGGTAACGATCAAGAACAAGTACCCTATTCCTCTCATCGCGGATTTGTTTGATCAACTTGGAAAGGCGAGATACTTCTCCAAGTTAGATTTGAGATCGGGGTACTACCAAGAGCGGGTAGCGGAGGGAGACGAGGCTAAGACAACATGTGCTACGAGGTATGGTTCTTATGAGTTCTTAGTCATGCCTTTTGGTTTAACGAATGCTCCCGCTACATTTTGCACCCTCATGAATAAGTTATTTCACCCGTTCCTTGATAAGTTTGTGGTGGTATCCTTGGACGATATTGTTGTTTATAGTCATACCTTGGAGGAATATGTCTTGCATTTGAAACAGGTGTTCCAAGTGTTACGGGACAATGAGCTTTATGTGAAGTTAGAGAAATGCTCCTTCGCCCAAGATGAAGTCGAGTTCTTGGGACATAAGATCAAAGACGATGGATTGATGATGGACGGGGCAAAAGTAAAGGCTATCCAAGAGTGGGAATCACCAACCAAGGTAACGGAGTTGAGATCTTTTCTTGGCTTGCAGAACTATTACCGAAGGTTCATCATCGGGTATTCGGCAATAGCATCTCCCTTGACGGACCTATTAAAGAAGAACAAAGCTTGGATATGGGACGAGAAGTGCCAAGAGGCGTTCGAGAGTTTGAAGAAGGCGGTTATGGAGGAACCGATGTTGAGACTACCGGATGTAGCCATGCCTTTCGAGTTACATACGGATGCATTGGATTTTCCTATTGGAGGAGTTCTAATGCAAGATGGACACCTGATCGCATTCGAGAGTCGGAAGTTAAATGAGACGGAGAGGAAAAATATGGTGCAAGAGAAAGAGATGACGGTGGTCGTCCATTGCTTGAGGATTTGGAGGCATTACTTGTTGGGTTCAAGGTTCGTGATTAAGACGAACAACGTTGCTACGAGTTACTTTCAAACCCAAAAGAAGTTAAGTCCCAAGCAAGCTCGTTGGCAAGACTTCCTAGCCGAGTTCGACTACCAATTGGAGTACAAGCCGGGGAAGGCTAATGTGGTGGCCGACGCATTGAGTCGCAAGGCGGAATTTGCGGCAATCACCCAAGCCCAATTCTTCCCCCAAGACCGAATCAAGGAAGGATTAGAACATGATCCTTTTTCCAAGAAGATCGTGGACTTAGCAAAAGAAGGAAAGACTCAGAGATTTTGGCTTAAGGGAGACATGTTGTTCACCAAAGGAGATCGGCTTTACGTACCTAAGTGGGGTGATCTTAGGCGGATAAACTTAAAGGAGTGTCATGATTTGAAGTGGGCTGGTCATCCGGGGATCAAGAGGACGTTGGCATTGGTCAAACGCACTTATTATTGGCCAAGGATGGAAGACGATGTGGAGACATTCGTGCGGACGTGCCGTATTTGCCAACAAGGTAAGATAGAGCAAAAGAAGTCCGGAGGCTTATTGGAACCTTTACCGACGCCCAAGGGACCATGGGAAAGCGTTTCCATGGACTTTATCACATGCTTGCCGAAGTCGGAAGGAAGTGGGAGTATCATAGTGGTGGTCGATTGATTCTCGAAGTATGGAACTTTCATTGCCGCACCACCCGATGTTACCGCGGACGATACGGCTAAGCTCTTTTTCAAGAATGTGGTGAAGTATTGCGGAGTACCACAAGTGATCGTTAGTGATCGAGATCCTAGATTCACGGGGCGCTTTTGGACGGAGTTGTTCAAGATCATGAGGACGGAGTTGAACTTCTCTACGAGTTTCCATCCCCAAACGGACTGGTAAACGGAAAGGGTAAACGCACTATTGGAGCTCTATGTTCGGCACTACGTAAGTGCCAACCAACATGATTGGGCTAAACTCCTTGATGTTGCTCAATTATCTTACAACATGCAACGGAGTGAAGCCACGGGGAAGAGTCCTTTTTAGTTGGTCACGGGGCGCCAACCATTGACTCCTAATGCCTTAGTCGCATCATACGAGGGGAGTAGCCCGGCCGCTTACAAGACAATGAAGGAATGGCACGAGCAAGCGGACTTGGCCCGGGCATCGTTGGACAAAGCGGCTAAGAAGATGAAGAAGTGGGCGGATGAGAAAAGGAGACACGTCGAGTTCGAGGTCGGAGACCAAGTGATGGTGAAGATCTTGCCTCAACATTCAAGTCATTGTGGAAGGTGCATAAGGGATTGATACGGAGGAATGAAGGCCCTTTCCCGGTGATTGGACGTGTTGGGAAAGTTTCTTATCGACTTCAACTACCGCCCAAGTTGAAGATTCACCCGGTCTTCCACGTTAGCTTTCTCAAGCCATATCATGGAGACGAGGAAGACCCGAAACGAGTGGTGTCCAAACAGGCACTAACTGCGGTTGTTACTTCATACGACCGAGAGGTTGAGGAGATCTTATCGGATCGTACGATATGAAGACGAGGATTGCCAAGCTATAAGGAGTACTTGATCAAGTGGCGTGATTTGCCCGANTATCGACTTCAACTACCGCCCAAGTTGAAGATTCACCCGGTCTTCCACGTTAGCTTTCTCAAGCCATATCATGGAGACGAGGAAGACCCGAAACGAGTGGTGTCCAAACAGGCACTAACTGCGGTTGTTACTTCATACGACCGAGAGGTTGAGGAGATCTTATCGGATCGTACGATATGAAGACGAGGATTGCCAAGCTATAAGGAGTACTTGATCAAGTGGCGTGATTTGCCCGATAGTGAAGCAAGTTGGGAGGCCGAAGACTTGTTGTGGCAATTTGCGGACAAGATCAAGAAGTATCTCGAGGAAGGCACGACGAGGACGTCGCGAGCGTAGGTGGGGGAGAATGTCACGACCGCCTACTCGATATGAATTATTTTAAAAATGGTGCGGGATTCCAGATTGTTCTACACTTCTCTTGGAAGAGCTTGGATAATCTTGGAAGCCTTTGGAAGATATGGGAAGATGTTAGAAAGTGTAGAAAGCTCTAGAATATCTTGGAAGATCTAGAACCTCATGGAGATCCTAGAAGCTTATGGGAATCCTAGAAGCTACCATAGAATTATGTAGAACCTTGTACATACTAGTATAAATACATGTAAGGCTCATTTGTAGAGATCATCAAACAAAGTTCACTTGTAATCTCTCTTGTAAAGTTCTCTAGTAATACAAAGCGTTTCCTTTATTCCACTTGCATCCTTTCTTTGAAGCTTTCTTAGTTGCATATATCATTGAGTATTCGAGTAAGGCTGAGCTTAGTCGAGACTAAGTGCCGCATGGGGGCCTTGTGGAGACAAGTCCGTGACAAAGTGTTTAGGGACAACGGATCACATAAAGTAAGGCACAATTGCTCTCAACAAGTGAGCCTTTAGGGACAAAAACGGATCTCATCATGTAAGTGACAATTGCTCTTATCAATTGTGCAAGCATTAGGGACAACGGCTATCATCATGTAAAGGGCAATTGCTCTCATCAAGTGAGCAAGCGTTTAGGGACAACGGCTCCCATAAAGTAAGGTACAATTGCTATCAACAACTGAGCCTTTATGGACAACGGCTCTTATCATGTAAGGGACATATTGCCCTCATAAAGTTAGACTTNGGCCCGCTCTTATCAATTGTGCAAGCAATAGGGACAACGGCTATCATCATGTAAAGGGCAATTGCTCTCATCAAATGCGCAAGCGTTTAGAGACAACGGCTCCCATAAAGTAACGTATAATTGCTCTTAACAAGTGAGCATTTGTACTTCATGTAAGGGACAATGGCTCTTATCATGTAAGGGACAAATTGCTCTCATAAGCCGTAATGGAAAACGGATCTCATCATGTAAGTGACAATTGGTCTTATCAAGTGTGCAAGCATTAGGGACAACGGCTAACATCATGTAAAAGGAAATTGCTCTCATCAAGTGAGCAAGCGTTTAGGGAGAACGGCTCCCATAAAGTAAGGTACAATTGCTCTCAACAAGTGAGCCTTTAGGGACAACTGGTCTTATCATGTAAGGGACAAATTGCCCTCATAAAGTTAGCCTTTAGGGACAACAGATTTTATCATGTAAGTGACAATTGCTCTTATCAATTGTGCTAGCATTAGGGTCAATGGCTAAGTGCGCAAGCGTTTAGGGAAAACGGCTCCCATAAACTTAGGTACAATTGCTCTCAACAAGTGAGCCTTTAGGGACAACGACTCTTATCATGTAAGGGACAAATTGCCCACTTAAAGTTAGCCTTTAGGGACAATGGATCTCATCATATAACTGACAATTGCTCTTATCAATTTTGCAAGCATTAGGGACAACGGCTATTATCATGTAAGGGCAATTGCTCTCATCAATTGAGCAAGCGTTTAGGGACAACATCTCCCATAAAGTAAGCTAAAATTGCTCTCAACAAGTTAGCCTTTAGGGACAACGTCTCTTATCATATAAGGGACAAATTGATCTAATAAAGTTAGCCTTTAGGGAAAACGGATCTCATCATGTAAGTGACAATTGGTCTATCAAGTATGCAAGCATTAGAGACAAAGGCTATCATCATGTAAAGGGCAATTGCTCTCATTAAGTGAGTAATCCTTTAGGGTCAACAGCTCCCATAAAGCAAGGTACAATTGCTCTCAACATGTGAGCCTTTAGGCCCTACGCCGCTTATCAAGTAAGGGGCAAATTGCCCTCATAAAGTTAGCCTTTTGGGACAACGGATCTCATCACATAAGTGACAATTGCTCTTATCAATTGTGCAAGCATTAGGGACAACGGCTATCATCATGTAAAGGGCAATTGCTCTCATTAAGTGAGCAAGTGTTTAGGGACAACGGCTCCCATAAAGTAAGGTACAATTGCTCTCAACAAGTCAGCCTTAAGGGACAATGGCTCTTATCATGTAAGGGACAAATTGCTCTAATAAAGTAGCCTTTAGAAAAACGGATCTCATCATGTTAGCTTTTGTCCTTAATGCTTGCACAATTGATAAGAGCAATTAACACTTACATGATGAGATCCGTTGTCCCTAAAGGCTAACTTTATGAGGGCAATTTGTCCCTTTCATGATAAGAGCCGTGGTCGATAAAGGCTCACTTGTTGAGAGCAATTGTACCTTACTTTGTGGGAGCCCTTGTCCCTAAATGCTTTTTTTTGGGTAAAAGGGTTAATTCACTCCGGTAAATTGCATTACACCAAAAAACATTGAAGTACAACGGATGAGAGTGACATCCTTCATCTCAGTCCCTTAGGACACTTACAGACTCTTATATAAGAATGACAAACCATTCTTATAATTTACCAAACAAACCAAAAGAAACGTTGAAGTACAATGGATATGGGTGAAATCCCATATCTAAGCCCGTTACATAGGCAAAAGTGCATACATAACAAGACACGACCATTTCTTAAAACTAAGAAATAAACACTACCACATAGGCAAAACATGACTAAAGAAGGTCAACTACTTCCTGACACGTCCTTGGAGCTTGATATCTTCATAAAATGCACCCAACCGTCCTGGAAGATCGTATAGTTGATCATTAAAGTCATCATAATCATAGTAGTCTTCCTGATCACCTCCACCACCTGACGATGAGAAAGTACCAATAGGCATATCAAATAAATTCGCAGACTCATCAAAAGTGTTAAGAACCTCATCTTCACTATCTGAATCATCAATCTCACCAACATTAGAAAACGGGTTGGTCCTCTTAGTAGCAGAAGTAGAGGGATGTACACTCACAGGTTAAAGTATTAGCAGAAACCTCACGAGGTTTCAACGTATCCATACCTTCCTCCAACCTTGTAGTAATGGGGTTGTTTGAAGTCTCCTTATTAATATGCAATTCAGCACCATCTCCAACATCCACCACGTTAGAAGAGTTATCGGCAAGATCAAGAACCTTATTCTTCTCCCAAATATTCTCCATGGCACTCCTAAGTTCAACAAGATCAACGTTGTCTTTAAAATAACCAAACTCATTCACTTCATCATTCACCAAAGGAGTTGCAGATTGCTCATTAGGAGTCTCCTCATTAGTGACCTCATTAGTGATTACATTCGCGACCTTAGGAGTAGAATTATCCTTCGGTATGGAAGTACCAGCTTGGTCTTGATTACTAGGCTTAGCAACAGGTCTATAAATAAATTTAGGCTTACCCGCGTCCTTTGACTTGTTACCAACCTTTGAATTATGCTTATAAGACCCAAGACCAGCCCCTACACTCTTACTACGGTTACCCTCAATTAGCTTCTTATGGCACTCCTTATCCACATGATCAAACAGTTTGCATACAGAACAACGGGGAGGTTTATACTCAAACTTAATATCAATCTTAACCATTCGATGCTCATTTGTCTTTAGAATAGGTATTGCCACCACAAGTGATTCCACAAAATCATTCTCCGCTGAAATCTCAACTAACACCCTTGCATATGAATTCATTCCCCACGAATTAAGACACATATTACTCATGTGTTCATCAAATATTATAGTGCGTCCCAATTTGGTCGTGATCATTTTGAGCCCAACCAGCGAATATGCCACCACCGGCACATTATACAATTTAATCCACACCGAAACCTTCTTTATGTCCTCCTTAACCAATTCAGAATTAGGGTTCCAAACATGAAGCATTAATGGGACTGACCTAGTTCGCCAAGGACCATAATTAAGGACATCCTCCGTACCCTCCCTACTTGAGAACTGAACATAAAGAACCCTTGATGTATCATGACATTCTTTAACCTGAATTCCCTCCAAACATTACGAACAAAATTTTTGATTACTGGAAACGCGGGTCTTTGTCCAACAAAATAGCCATAAAGTGAATTATTAAATCTGTGACTAATCGTTTCCACTTCTTCCTGCGGTAAAACAACATCAGCCTTTGATAAGTCAACCCTAGGAACATGAGTGACTTCATCTTTGGCTTTAGCACCCACACAAGTCGTGGGTATGGTAATTACTTCACTCGTTGTTACAGCAGCACCATAGCTATATGTATTAACATTATCATCATGTTTCGAGCACCCCACCTCACAATTATCATTAACAACAGCAGCAACATTGTCCCTAAACGCTTGCTCACTTGATAAGAGCAATTGCCATTTACATGATGATAGCCGTTGTCCCAAATGCTTGCACAATTGATAAAAGCAATTGTCACTTACATGATGAGATCCGTTGTCCCTAAAGTCTACTTTAAGAGGCCAATTTGTCCCTTACATGATAAGAGCCGTTGTCCCTAAAGGCTCACTTGTTGAGAGCAATTGTACCTTACTTTATGGGAGCCGTTGTCCCTAAACGCGACTCACTTGATGAGAGCAATTGCCCTTTACATGATGATAGTCGTTGTCCCTAATGCTTGCACACTTGATAAGACCAATTGTCACTTACATGATGAGATCCGTTTTCCTAAAAGGCTAACTTTATAAGAGCAATTTGTCCCTTACATAATACGAGCCGTTGTCCCAAAAGGCACACTTGTTGAGAGCAATTGTACCTTACTTTTTGGGAGCCGTTGTCCCTAAATGCTTGCTCACTTGATGAGAGCAACTGCTCTCTACATGATGATAGTAGTTGTCCCTAACGCTTGCACAATTGATAAGAGCAATTGTCACTTACATGATGAGATCCGTTGTCCTTAAAGGCTAACTTTATGAGGGCAATTTGTCCCTTACATGATAAGAGCCGTTGTCCCTAAAGGCTCACTTGTTGAGAGCAATTGTACCTTTCTTTATGGGAGCCGTTGTCCCTAAACGCTTGCTCACTTGATGAGAGCAATTGCCCTTTACATGATGATAGTCGTTGTCCCTAATGCTTGCACACTTGATAAGACCAATTGTCACTTACATGATGAGATCCGTTTTCCTAAAAGGCTAACTTTATAAGAGCAATTTGTCCCTTACATAATACGAGCCGTTGTCCCAAAAGGCACACTTGTTGAGAGCAATTGTACCTTACTTTTTGGGAGCCGTTGTCCCTAAATGCTTGCTCACTTGATGAGAGCAACTGCTCTCTACATGATGATAGTAGTTGTCCCTAACGCTTGCACAATTGATAAGAGCAATTGTCACTTACATGATGAGATCCGTTGTCCTTAAAGGCTAACTTTATGAGGGCAATTTGTCCCTTACATGATAAGAGCCGTTGTCCCTAAAGGCTCACTTGTTGAGAGCAATTGTACCTTTCTTTATGGGAGCCGTTGTCCCTAAACGCTTGCTCACTTGATGAGGGCAATTGCCCTTTACATGTTGATAGCCCTTGTCCCTAATGCTTGCACAATTGACAAGAGCAATTGTCACTTACATGATGAGATCCATTGTCTGTAAAGGGTAACTTTATGACGGCAATTTGTCCTTTACATGATAAGAGCCGTTGTCCCTAAAGGCTCACTTGTTGAGAGCAATTGTACCTTAATTTATGTGAGCCGTTGTCCCTAAACGCTTGCTCACTTGATAAGAGCAATTGCCCTTTACATGATGATAGCCGTTGTCCCTAATGCATGCACACTATATAAGTGCAATTGTCACTTACATGATGCGATCCGTTGTCCCTAAAGGCTAATTTTATGAGAGGAATTTTTCCATTACATGATAAGAGCCTTTGTCCTTAAAGGCTCACTTGTTGAGAGCAATTGTACCTTACTTTATGGGAGCCGTTGTCCCTAAACGCTTGCTCACTTGATGAGAGCAATTGCCCTTTACATGATGATAGCCGTTGCCCCTAATGCTAGCACACTTGATAAGACCAGTTGTCATTTACATGATGAGATCCGTTTTCCTTAAAGGCTAACTTTCTGAGAGCAATTTATCCCTTACATGATAAGAGTCATTGTCCCTAAAGGCTCACTTGTTGAGAGCTATTGTACCTTACTTTATGGGAGCCGTTGTCCCTAAACTCTTGCTCACTTGATGAGAGCAATTGCCCTTTACATGATGATAGCCATTGTCCATAATGCTTGCACACTTGATATGACCAATTGTCACTTTCATGATGAGATCCGTTTTCCTTAAAGGCTAACTTTATGAGAGCAATTTGTCCTTTACATGATAATAGCCGTTGTCCCTAAAGGCACACTTGTTGAGGGCAATTGTACCTTACTTTTTGGGAGCCGTTGTCTTTAAACGCTTGCTCACTTGATGAGAGCAACTGCCCTTTACATGATGATAGTAGCTGTCCCTAATGCTTGCACAATTGATAAGAGCAATTGTCACTTACATGATGACATCCGTTGTCCCTGAAGGCTAACTTTATGAGGGCAATTTGTTCCTTACATGATAAGAGCCGTCTTTCCTAAAGGCTCACTTGTTGAGAGCAATTGTACCTTACTTTATGGGAGACGTTGTCCCTAAACACTTGCTCACTTGATGAGAGCAATTGCCCTTTACATGATGATAGCCATTGTCCATAATGCTTGCACACTTGATATGACCAATTGTCACTTACATGATGACATCCGTTGTCCCTGAAGGCTAACTTTATGAGGGCAATTTGTTCCTTACATGATAAGAGCCGTCTTTCCTAAAGGCTCACTTGTTGAGAGCAATTGTACCTTACTTTATGGGAGACGTTGTCCCTAAACACTTGCTCACTTGATGAGAGCAATTGCCCTTTACATGATGATAGCCATTGTCCCTAATGCTTGCACAATTGACAAGAGAAATTGTCACTTACATGATGAGATCCGTTGTCCGTAAAGGCTAACTTTATGAGGGCAATTTGTCCCTTACATGATAAGAGCCGCTGTCCCTAAAGGCTCACTTGTTGAGAGCAGTTGTACCTTACTTTATGGGAGCCGTTCTCCCTAAACGCTTGTGTGGAAAACTAGAAAGGGGGGTTAAATAGTTTTACCGGTTTTTCGTTTAATTATCTTTTGAAACTTTTCATGTAATCAAAGATCTAAACTAATGACAATACGTAACATGCAAAGATAAAGAAGAAACAATCAAACCACAACACGATAATTTATCGTGGTTCGGTCTACAAGGAATCTTTTTCCTTGCCCTACGTCTACGCCCCGAGTATCCAACTCGAGAGTTTCTTTCACTAGTCAACAAGCTCCTTTCACCGGCGGAGTAAACCTTACACGTCGCTTATATACGATTACTGACACTAAGCTAGATGTCGAATTCTTTTACAAGGGTACAACCACTCCCGTTAGTTCTTTTACAAGGGTACAACAACTCCCGTCACACTATGTATTTTAAGGCATAAAATACTAACCGATCACAACTGAATATACACAATCAAATGAAGTGTAAACCACAAGAAGTCTACACAATGCTAAGCTAACAAGTCTTGCAACGTTGTGTTGAATTCTTGTAACTTTATATGAATTTGTGAACTTCTTAGCTACAAAAGAACTTCACAACAATGAAAATGTTAATGGGTTAGATGAAAAATATGTGTATGTATGTGTAAAATGTAATGAGAAATGATAGGTGAAATCTTGCAAGTGGCTTGGTATTTATAGCCAAACCAACCAGCAGTCTGGCGGATCCGGCGGAACCCTAGAATGGGTTCCGCCCATATACCCTGAGGGTTCCGCCAGGACTGACAGGAAACTTGCAAGAAATCTTTCCCAATCAAGTAAAGTCACATCAAGTTAGTCAAACACACAATTGTATAAGAGGTCTTATGGAGAGTCAAATACACAAGCTTTCCATAAATGCATGATGTGATGTTTTTATATGAAAATGAAAATATAACATTTACTATATTAAGAAATATGTAAATGTAATGTTTTAAATGAAAATGTAAATGTAGCAAAAGTCTAAGTGAAAATGTAAAAGTATGCAAGACTTAAACTATAATCATGTTTTACTAAAAGCCAAAGTTTACACTTTGTCATTAACAAAACTTAGCTAAGATCGTAAAATATAAATAACGTTTTTAGGTGATATTTGTATTAACAATCTCCCCCTTTTTGTTGATGACAAAATATAAACTTTGTTTTTAAGTAAATCACCAATTTTAGTGTTAAGTCTTTAAAAGTTTTATATTTAAACTTGTTTTACTTAATTGATGAAGATCATTTTAAGTTTATAAGTTTAGATATTTTTTCTCCCCCTTTTTGTCGAAACAAAAAGAAGAGTTGTGAAGCGGAATGATGCAAGTACTCCCGCTTGGACAATACTCCCCCTAAAAGGAGTGCCAAGTTAGGAAACATGGATTATGATCCGACAAAAAAAATAGTTGGTGGTAATGACACGCGATAAATCGTCTAGCCATAGCATAAAAATCAAGCACAATCACAACTCATATAGGATCAACCAACAATGCAAACAAAATAGTGGAAAAGATGTCATTCCAAGTAAAATTTGACTTTTAAAAGTCAAAGACAAGAAATGAAAAAGTCTATCCTACTAAAAAAATAAAGGGAAAAGAAAAATAACTAAGAAAATAAAAAGTCCTACTTCTATAAATGGAAGTCTCCTAACATTTTCTTAATGGGGCAAAGGCCTCCAAACAAGCTCTAGGATTGATTTGGGTGGGAAACAGCATCCAAACGCTCAAGAATGTGTTTTAAAGCAGAGCGGGTTTCATCATAGACTTGGTGAAGCAACATTTTGATGCTTTCACCCATTTTGACCATATGCTCACATTGTGAACAACCATGGTGAGGATTGGGTGTTAATGGATCATTTAATGATGGTAGTGGTGGTTGGGTGTTATTGGTTGCTTGAGTGGAAGATGGGTTTGGAATGGAGTCAAGCAAGGTGGTTTGAATTTCCATTGCATGATGAAGGTGATTTTCTACCATCCTCTCAATTTCCTCATAAGAGGGAAAAATGGACTCAATGGATTGGGATTGGTGGTTTTGTTGAGTTGGATGATTATTGAGTTCAAAATGTGGTTCTCCATATAGAGGACCATGGATGTCTTTGAAGAGTGGGTGAAACAACAATGGTTTGTGGTTGGTTGAAGGCTTGTTGTTGTGGTGGATTTTGATCAAAAGGCTCATTGGGTTCAAACAATGGCATTTGTTTTTCGTTTGTTACTCGTTCAATAGAATCAAACAAGTGCAAAGGTGGTGGATTGGTGGATCTTAGTGGAAGATCCTCAAAATCATCCACAAACGGATGTGGTGATGTTGGTGGAGACTCAAAGAGCTCCATTGGTTCTAGTTTAGGTAATGTAGGTGGTGATGGAGACTTGGATGGTTAGGTTGGTGCGGGTGGTTGACTTGGATCAACGGGTGTCTTAGTTGGTGGTGGAGTGGTGAGCTGATTGGTATGTTTAGGTGATGGAGTAGGAGTTGCAAGGTTTAGGAAGTGTTGACTCTGGATGGGTGAGGATAATTCTTCTGAAGATGATGAGCTTATGGTGATTGTGTTGTGTGAACAAATTGGTTTTACACTTATTCGAGCAGTTCTCCTAATGGGTCGAGATGGAGTAGAGGTGATTGTTGACTTTGTCATTGTCAAAGTTGTGGTTTAGAAGCTTTAAGATAAGAGATTTTGATGGTGATGGTGTGATTTGAAGTGTTGCAAGATGGTCAAATTTATAGAGTGGAAGAGATGTTGGAAGGGTTGTTTGGATTTGATGTTCTACCATACAAATGTTGAGGTTTCTAATGATTTGGGTGAGTTATGCATGTTGTCAAATCAATTGGAAATCAATCCTATGAAGGTGGTGGAGTAAGAAGACAAAGATTTGCACTAAATGCTTAGTGGTCATGTCAAATTGGTTGGAAGAATATGTTCCACGGATTGCAAGGAACCTTTGGGAGGGTTCCTTCCATTATGGCTGACGGTTCCTTGAGTTTGTTGTGGCAAATTTTGATTTTTGGCGGAAAATTGTTTCCTATGTGTTTTAGAGGTTGAGAGTGAACCTAGTATGCTTAACAACTAATGTGAAATGAGTTTCTATCTAAAAAGGATACTTTGGTGTTGTGTGGAAGTTGAAAATTTGAAAATGTAAAGAAAAAATCTGCAGGCTACTGGCGGAACCCTGAGACATCTAGGGCGGAACCCTTGCGAGGGTTCTGTCTGATCCGTTGGGCCAAAACTGGGTTACCCAGAATTTTGCACTGGCGGAACCTTGTTAAAGGTTCCGCCGGTTCCGCCAGACCCCAACAAGTAGACAATTTTTGACTATCGAGACGATTTTCAATTTTTCCGAAAACTCCTAAATTTAAAAATTTATCACATATCTGATTAGGAAATGCAAAAAATGGACATGTAAACACTCATACCATTGGACTTTGACCGGGGGCTAACGAATTTCACTATACTTAGTGAAATTTTCATAATCTTGAAAATTTGACAACATGCCAAATGTTGTCATCCTGCATCATTGTTAGTTCATACATGTTCTAAACAAAGTTAAATAACCATACAAACACATAAATCCATAACACAAATTGTTTAACAACAAAATTGTTCAAATAACACCTTGTGCCAAACACTCCTTCCCACACGCTCTCATTGGCGATCTACCTTCTTCTTGAGCTTGCCAAGGAACCTCCCAACACATTTGAACATCCCCTTTGTTTGCTTGAACTCCGCCGACTCATTAGGAATAGTTGGAAGTTGTGAAAGGTATTCTAGAGGTGGGAGCCTAGAGTTGGGTAAGCTCTCATCTTCACTCATTGAAGATGATGATGAGGAAGTTGGAGGATGAGGGTGTTTCCCTTGGGTTTTGTAGACTCTCTTATCACTAAGTGGGACAAATGTGTGTGGGATGAGAAAGTAGTCTAGGCGAAGTCCTCTAGGAATTGGAGGAATAGGAGCAATGTGCCTATAGAGACGGGTCAACAGCATTCCATAAGGCATAGCCGTTGTGCCTTGCACGGGAATGTCAGCCATTCTTTTAGCCATTTAGTAGGCTAGGTTGAAGGGTTGCCTAACGGACAAAGAGTAGAGCATGTAGCAAAGGCAAACATTGTATGATCCCGGTTTCCTATGGTGCTAATGACATTGACTCTAAGGAGTTCTTCCCATTTATTGAATTGGGGCTTGAGTTCATTGAGTTCCATACCATATGGGTCCTTGTAATAACAACCCGTAAATTTCAGACCATTATTTAATAATATTACTATTTATTTTCATTGAAAATTTTTAAATTTCATAGTCTCTAACATTTATCTCGCACACAATACCACACGCGTACCGACACAATCCTAGTAACGGCATAAGCTCAAAAATTGTTCTTCGGAATCAAAATCTATGATTATAAAAACGCACTCGAAAATGATATCGTTAGTGCTTACTCTAAACTAGAAAACTCAAATTTCAATGGAACTCAACGAAACACGAGATACACTTAGACCTACTAAGCAAATACTACCTTTAATTAAAGAAACATTCACTTTCTTATTTATTACTTTCACTAAAAAAAAGGGATAAAAACGTTCTTCTCTCACTTATCCCCACAAACCCACGCATTTTCTCCTCTCTCCCTTCTGCTATGCTTCACCATCCTCATCTCCTGGCTCATCAACAGATCTGAACCCCAATGATGCCAACAAAACAACAAGGTTTTCCTACCCTTCGCAGGTCTGATCTCTTTTGTCTAACTCTTGAAGCCAACTCAAACCCACGAGGAGATGACTAGGCTGTGACGAGGATATCCTCTTTTGGCTAGGAATCGACTGACAAATAAGTTGAGGAGGAGTCAAACTATCTATTTTTCTTCCTTTTATTTCACCCACCGATCCACAGTGAGCCACACCTCAAATTTTTATCAAAAATCAAAGAGATAAGCTGGTGGTCGTTCTTGCTTGGATTGGATTGGGATAATTTTTGGTGTTCGAATTTTTGGTCTCTCCTATTCAATCAATCAATTTACCTTGTAAGGATTTTTATTTTTATGCATCTTCTTTATGATTAAAGATTTATGATATAATTAATTTTTGCAAGTGGCGAAATCTTGTTTTGAATACATTTACCTTTTTTTTCCTTCTCCGATCGATCATTTCTTTTTTTTACTGTGAATGAAATTGTTGTTGATATTGTGTGGCAATATAACAAATCACAAACTTAAACAAATATTGGCTCACGTTTGGGAGTGCTTATTCTAGTTTGCTTATTAAGCTTAATGACCTATTTGGTTGGGTCGAGACCCCTGTTTTCACAGTGGATAATATGTTGTGATGCTAACTCATTTCAAGAATGATATAAATTAGATTGGAAGTGAATTGGTTTGTGTTAAGTATTAGTTTCATTTTGTTTTCCTTTTTGACCCAAGTTCGAATCCTAAGAGTAAAACAAGACACCTTTTTGGTTTAAAACTTTTCTCAGTTGATGCCTTTTGTGTCCCCTTTGGTATTCTGTGTCATGAAACAAAATAAGAGAAGGGAAAACCTTACTGGATGTGTCAATTTGGTTGGGTCGAGGCCCAACAGACCCGAGTTGGGTGAATTGTTTTGTTTTACAAACTGGGCCAAGGCCAAATTTTAATAACTTATGGTACGTTTGATTTTGTGTCTCATAAATATAGATTTTCAACAAAATTGTTAGCACAAATGATGTACTGTTTGTGTGAACTCAGGTTGTGATATTTCTATGTGTCTACCACAATATCTCACGACTTAATCTCGGTTTATTCGACTCACTGTTTTGTCTCCGACTCACTCGACGTACTAAATCTTGACATGACTTCACGACATACTTTAGTCTACTAAACGTATCTTATAAAAGGAATTATAAACTATAATCAAGTTTTAAACATGTGAACCGTTAGTCAATACCTTACACAACGATATATTTATACTAAGCGAGATTTATGATTCTAAAAAGAATACAACAACAAGTTATTAATTATGACACTTGGTCACCACATATAAGTAAAACATGTACACGGGTCATGCCCGATTTTCTAAAACTCCTACATTTATAACTTATAGGAGTATTTCTAATATAAATTCTTTTAAAAATTTATTATAAACTTTTTTCACTAACTAATATTCGATCACATATAAATACGTATACTTTTAATGATTTTTTTTTTAATTCATCTACTATATATATGCCATTACTTTTCGTACGTCGTCTTTCGGTTACCGACGAACCAAAGACTTATTCGTTTCGATACTTTTTATTAATTGTTCATGTATGCTTAAGCACTTCCAAAAGCCAATGCTAGCCAATATTTGCAAAACTATTTCAACTTAAATGCTGCCACACAAGCAACAATTATACCAACATTTTTTTTTAAACTTATTAAAACTACGAGCTAAGACTTGCCATACTATTATAGGTCACGTGTCGGTATTGCGCTCTCATATTATTTGACTTTACCCTATTCAGATAGCTTTACTTGAGGGTGAGTATACACTAACCCCCTTTTTACCGTTTTACTGATTTGGGGTGGAATGCATGAACTTAAATTTAAAATTATATTGATTGAACTGTTGACATATTCTGAGCCCTTGGATATATTTTGAACTCTTTTGACTTTACTTGACCTTTGTAAATTGACTTGAACTCTTGGACTTGACGTATGAATTTATGATTTGTTTTGAACTTATTGTATCCTACGTTCTTGACTTAAAGTCTCCCATGTTCGGAGCAGTGCCGAGTCTCCCCTGTTCGGAGCAGTCTTGATTGATAGTATATAATAGTTGTTATGATGTACTGTCTGTACAAACAGTACATTCGCATTGTTAGTCCCCGATTGGTTTTCCGTTCGCACTCTAATTTATACGTACCATTCGTACGGCCTCCTTGTGTGGGGCAGTAGGTAGTATGGATAGCGTTATTAGAGGTCGGCCAGCCTCTCGTTCCCCTGTCTACGGAATGCATATTATTTACTTGTGGGGCATTGCCGCATAACTTTATTATATACGAGGCATTATTATTGAAAACCGTCTTTTTCAAACGGCTTTTGTACTATATAAAACATGTGTACTCACCAACTATTTTCATAGTTGACCCGTTTTCACATGCATTTCAGGTGATCGTTGGTAAGCTTAAGTTAAGGAGTCTTTCGAATAAAGGAGTCGTTATGAGTCATCATTAATCATTATGTAATGAAATGCTACCTTTTGAAAACTAAACTTATGTTTTAATTGCCGAGGTCGGCTTGAATGACATTGTAATGTTGTAAGTTTTCTTAAATTTTAGTTATGGTATTGTACTATATCTCTTTGGCTATGTATATTGAATGTGTCGCAGCTCGCGTTTCCGCCTCTGGCGGGGTGTGACACTTGTTGACCTCATTTCCGGTACGTGTTCTCTTAGTGGTGGTGGTCCTAATGAAGAGGTGGTCACGAAGTTCATCCTTGAACACAAGAGGAGTATCATAGGGATGGATGCGGTCAATGAGTGTGTCAAGAGTTGAGAGGGAATGTTTGTCGGTATAGATGCAAGTACCACGGTTTGGGACACCTAGGATTTGAGCAAATTCATTGAGAGTGAAGGAGTATTGATGACTACTAGCCATGAAGTTAATAGACATGCGACCATACTCATCCGTGGAGAGAGTGACGGATGCATAGCATTCTAAAATAAACATAGGACAAATAGGCTCGTCGATTTCTAAGAGACAATCAAAGTTGATGGTTGCAAGTTCCGAGGGTAGGTTTGTACCGGCTAGGAAGGATGGGTCAATGGTTCTACCCTCGTGGACATAACGCTTTTCTAGGGCTTTGAAAATGTTGATTTGGGCTTCGGTAAGACCTTTGGTTTTGTGGTGTTTGGGTAGGTACTTAATGGTGTCCTTGTAGTCGTAATGAGTTACGGGAGGCATGATGATTCCTAGACAAATAAAGTTTCACATTTTTAGTCTTTAAGTTAGCGACTATTGTAATGTGGATGTTCTAGTGTGTGCCTATATGAAAACAATGTGGAGGTGCGGTTATCTTGACTTAATTTGATGCTTAAAACATTTTGTAATGCAAGTTTTGTTTTAAAACAAAAGATAACCCAAGCGCTCCTAATTCAATGTAGCTTCGTTTGAATGTACCCGAAAATACATATTAGTTATGTATTCCCTTTAGAATTCAAGAGACATTATGCAAGTGATGTTTTAAAAATAACGTTTTTATTTTGTATTAACAATGTGAGACGAAAAAATATTTTCCTATTTGTGAGAAATTTTTGCAAAAATTTGACATGGGGTGTTTTAGCAAACATGTTTATAACTAGTAAGAATGCAATTCCTAACTATGGGGAACATTATTAGTTTTGTTAAACACTTAATTTTGTGCATGAATTTCTCAAGTTAATGCATAACCCCAAGTTTTTGTTTTTGTGCAAAAATAGAATTCCTAGACTCATATCAGGAGTGTAATCATGTTTAGAATACTTACAATGATGATTGATGAGCAATGTGTATGAAGAAAGGACCAAAAATTCGTAGGTGTGGATGAGTAGTGAAGTGAATAGTAGCAGTTTTGAAGTGGTGGTATGAAATAATGGGTGTTTGGTTTAATATAAACTAATAAAAAGATTCTGCAGGTCGGCGGATACGGCGGAACCAAAAATGGGGTTCCGCCCATTGTGGCCGAGGGTTCCGCCGAGTCTGCTGAGAAAAAAAATTTATTGATTTATTTTGATTTTTGTGATTTTTGTCTATCGTACCGGACTACAAAGTAGGTTCCATAAGTCCTAAGCCAAGTCTAAGAAGGTTGAAGGGTTCTCGTTTAAGTGGTTTTGTGAGAATGTCGGCTATGTTGTTTTTAGAAGAAACTTTCTCAATTGAGATGTTTCCTTTTTGAACGTTGTCACGAAGGAAATGATGACGGATTTCAATGTGTTTGGTACGAGCATGTTGAACTGGATTTTTGCTAAGACCAATGGCTCCTTTGTTGTCACAAAGAATGGAGATGTTGTTGAGTTGAATTCCGTAGTCGACAAGAGCTTGCTTCATTTAAAGAGCTTGTTGACATGCTTTTCCGGCCGATACGTATTCAGCTTCCGTTGTTGAAATAGCAAGAGCCGTTTGTTTCTTAGAGAACCATGAGGTGAGACAATGTCCAACAAAAGTACAAATACCACTTGTACTTTTTCTATCAACATAGTCACTGGCATGATCCGAGTCGGCATACACTATGGTGTCAACTCCCGTTCCTTTGGGATACCATAATCCTAAGTGTGTAGTACCCTTAATGTATCTAAAAATCCTTTTTACGGCTTCAAGATGAATTACTTTAGGATCTTCTTGAAAACGAGCACATAGACAAACACTAAACATAATGTCGGGTCTACTAGTCGTTAGGTAAAGTAGACTTCCAATCATACCTCTATATTTAATGATATCTACGGATTCATTTTCCTCATCCATGGTGAGTTTTGTTTCCGTAGACATGGGCGTTTTGATTGGTTTCGAATCTTCTAGACCAAATTTCTTAAGCATGTCGTTAATGTATTTGGATTGGTTAAAGAAGATACCATCTTCTAGTTGTTTGATTTGGAGTTCTAGGAAAAAGTTGAGTTCTCCCATCATACTCACTTCAAACTCATCATGCATGATTTTTGAGAAATCAACACATAGTTCTTGACAAGTTGATCCGAATATAATGTCATCAACATATATTTGGACTATGATAATATGTGAATCTTTCTTCTTAGTGAAGAGAGTATTATCAACTAAGCCCATAGTATACTTATGGTCAACTAGGAAGGTTTTAAGTCGATCATACCACGCTATTGGAGCTTGCTTAAGTCCATATAAAGCCTTTTTAAGTTTGTAAACATGATTTGGTTTTTCAAAATCGGTGAATCCCGGTGGTTGAGCAACATATACTTCTTCATTTATAAACCCGTTTAGGAATGCACTTTTGACGTCCATTTGAAAGAGTTTAAATTGTGTGCGCATGCATATGCAAGTAAATTCTAATTGACTCGAGCCTAGCAACCGGAGCAAAAGTTTCATCGTAATCTATGCCTTCTTGTTGATTATAACCTTGTGTTACTAGCCTAGCTTTGTTTCTAGACACTAAACCATTTTCATCCATTTTATTACGAAAGACCCATTTAGTTCCAATTATTGTTTGACTCTTTGGTTGAGGAACTAATGTCCAAACATCATTCCTAACAAATTGGTTTAATTCTTCTTGCATGGCTATTACCCATGACTCATCTTTTATTGCTTCATTTATGTTTTTCGGTTCAATGGTTGACACGAAACAAAAGAAGTTGCTTTCATTTTGAACTTTTGATCTTAGTCTTCTTTCGTTAATGTTTCCTATGACACTATCTAATGGATGACTTTTAGATTCTTTGGCATTGACAATTTCTTTGTTTAATAGTTCATCTTCCTTGTCATTATCTAAGATCTCTTGACTTTCTATTACTTGACTTTCAACTAAGTCATCATCTACCAAAGGTGATGTCTTAGAGGGAGGTGGACTTTCGTCAAATGTTACGTTTAATGATTCCTCAACTCTTAAGGTTTCTTTGTTTAAGACAATGTAAGCTTTACTACTTTGTGAATATCCAAGAAACACACCTTCATAAGACTTTGGGTCAAATTTGGTGAGATAATCTTTTGTCTTAAGAATAAAACATTTACTCCCAAATACTCTAAAATAACCTAGCGTAGGCCTTTTACCTTTATAAAGTTCGTATGGAATTTTGTTTAAAAATGGTCTTATTAAGATACGATTTAAAATATAAGTTGATGTGTCAACGGCGTTACACCAAAACTTTTGTGGAATATTTTGTTCATTAAGCAGTGTTCTACTCATCTCTTGAAGTGTTCGGTTTTTACGTTCTACTACACCATTAGATTGAGGGGTACGTGGAGCCGAAAATTTATGAGATATACCATTTTTATCACAAAAGTCTCCAAATGGAAATTCATTATCAAATTCACGACCATGATCCGTTCTAATAGACACAATGCAAGTTCCTACTTGATTTTTAATTTTCTTACTTAGAATTTCAAACTGATCAAAAGCTTCGTTTTTACTTTTCAAAAATTTTGTCCAAGTATATCTTGAATAATCATCTACTATTACCAAAGTATAGAAGTTACCTCCATAACTTTGTATAGCGGATGGACCGAACAAATCCATATGCAGAAGTTCTAGACACCTAGATGTAGACACCATGTTTTTTGCCTTATGGCTACTATGGACTTGTTTACCAACTTTGCAAGCATCACAAAAGTGTTGGTCATATTTCAACTTAGGAAGGTTTTGAACTAGGTATGTGGAGGAGAGGTTTTGTATGAGTCTCATGTTAGAGTGTCCTAAACGTCTATGCCATAAAGTTGAAGATTTATCTAATAAGGTGAGTGATGAGTGCTCAAACACTCATCATTTTTGGTCAAATCTGAGCTGCAAAACATTTAAAAACACTCAAAAACGCATCAAAATGCATAAAATATCCAAGGATCGTGTTTTATATGTCTCAAATGCAAAATGTTTAAAAACAAATGAAAAATGAACAAAGTTTGCATAATTGGCAGTTTCAGTCCCCCAACTTTCAAAGATTGGCAAAACTAGTCCATGAAGTTCAAAATTGTGGAGTTTTATCATTCAAGGTCCCTGAAATATTTTAAGTTGTCAAAATTGGTCCTTGAATGAATTTTTGGGTGAATGGCAGAAAAGGTCCCTGAACTTTTGGAAAATTACAAAAATGGTCCTTTGGTATTTAAAAGTGGAAAATGGCATTTATGGTCCTTGGATTATGTAAAATGGCAAGTTTCGTCCTTATGAATACTTTGGGAAAGATTGCAAACCAGGCCCCTCAACTTTCAGCAAATTGCATTATTGGTCCTTGGGCTTTGCTTATTACTTAAACCAAACGGTCCCCTTTTGTTATTTATAACCCAAAAACAAACCAAACCCTTCCCAAAGCCCAATCCTTCCCCCTTGGCCCAATCATCCCCACGGCCCAAGAAACAAAAAAATTATAACCCCCGTTTATTAATAAACCTTTCCCCCTAGTCAAACCCTTTGACCTTCACCCATCTCCCTCCCAACATTCTTCCCCAAAACCAGGGTACTTTCCGTCCTCCACATGGTCTCCCCCACCTCCATAGCCACCTTGTTGTATCACCTAACCTTCCGCAGCAATAAATTCTCCACCTGCACCACTAAAATGGTCTCTAACTGCTTATAAGGATTTTTGGCACCAAAATCAGTTGATGGTCAAGATTGAATTTAACTCATCCAACGGCCTCAAATGATGGTGGGATTTATTCAGAAGGGTCCATAAACCCTATAAGTGCTATATAAAAGGAAAAAGATGGAGCATAGTTTCATATCTAGTGTAATTTTAGTTTCTTAATTTCGTACTAATTAATTATTTCAGTGTAATTTAAAGCTTTCCAGTACTTTGTTAAGTTATTTGAGTGTATTTCAAACATCTTTTCAGTTTCAATTTCAGTTCAATCTTAAAGAATCTAGTTATTGCATTTTATGTTCACAATTCTCAAGTTTCCTTTAATGTTGTTGTAGTTGATGTTATGAACTAATTAGATCATAGAAGCTCCCAGAAAGCTTCTTATGGCTTTTAGAAACTTTAAAACTCAGTCTAGGATCATAAATCAAAAATACCAAAAAAATCACATATGAATAGATAAAAATCAAAAATGTTCATGAAGATGGTGTACACAGCTGGAGCAGGGTGAATTTTGGATGGCCTTGGGTTAGAAGCTTAGTGGTAAGCTGCTGGGGCGATTCTTGGTTCTAGTTCTTGGTTTCTCAGCTGGATTACATTTGTAAGCCTTATTGGCATTTTCTTGCATCTTACTGTGTTATTGATATTAGTTGTTTAATTTTGATCTTTTAGACTTAATTTTTGTTAGTTAATCATAATTTAGCATAATCTAGATAACTTGTTCTTTAATTTTCGTAGTTGCTATAAATTTCAATTTCTCAGTTAAATTAGCATTTGTGCCATCTCTTTGTTTCATGCTTGTATTTGTACTATTTTATGTTCATTTGGTCTTGCTTAGTGATAAGGTAAAGGTTAGAATCAGTACTAAGGACTGAAACAGCTAGTTGCTTTGAAATTACATGTTAACTATCTTAGAAGGGATGTTTGGATTTGCTGTGTAAACTGTGTTAGAAGTTGAATGTGGTCTTGTTCTTGTTTGATGTAGACTACACTAGGTTCTAATAACTCAGTGAAACCATTTAAACCAGTGTTCTTTTGAAAGAAAGTCAAATTTGCTTGTAATCTCTAATTGTGGCTTAAACTGTTGGAATTCAAGGTACTAATCTCATCATACTATTTCATAACTTGATAATATAGTTTAATTTAACATCTTTTTATCTTAACTTAACATAATCAGTAAGTAGTTTTGATTTAAAGTTCACATTAGTCAACTTAGTTAGGTAATTTAAAAGTCAAAATTTCTAGCAACATTATTTTTTAATAAACTTAGGAATTTTGTGTAGATCTTAATATTAAGAGTTAGGAATTGTGTTTTTAGATTATTGTTATTTTGCTGCTTGCCTCTTTCATAGTATTTTTTATAATTTTTTGATTGCCTTGTAAACTGCTTATTTGCTGCTTTGAACTTAGCTGATTTTCAAAAAGTTGCCCTGTGCACTAGGTTGCTAGTCAGTTTCATTAGCTTGCATAATCTTTGTTTGTTAGCTTTAGCTTGTGTTATTTGTTGTTTTGAGTAGCCTAGCTGTCTATCTTTTTATGCTTTCTTTTGTTTTCCATTTATTGCTTATGTGTACTGCTTATTATGCTCTTGTTGCTTGTCCAAATTAACTCATTACACTGAGTAGTCAGTGTAAGTGAGCCATTTTCCATAAGCTCTCATAAGCTCATCACTGAGCTTTAGCTTGAGTATCTTGGCTTTTTGAGAAGCTTATCAAGCCATCTTTAAGTTCCAGTGCTCATTTTTCTTTTTCAAGCTTATTTACCTAGGCTGCTAGTAGCTTCTTGTTTTGTCCATTTCACTGAGTATGCTGAGCCTTCAGTGTACTTAGGCTATTTCACAAGCTTGTCAAAAGCTCATCAGTGGGTCCCACCACTTAAGCCTTAGCTTTTTGAAAAGCCCTTCAACCCAACTTTATATCTCAGCCTTCATTTTGAGCTTATCAGCTTATTTCATAAGCTTATTTTGCCCATTAAGTTGACTACAAGACTGTTTGGGTGACTGTGTGAATTGGTTTTGCTTATTTGCTTAATCTAGCTTAATCATTGCTCTTTCCTTGCGCTTTTCATTCATTTCCAGTTCACTTAGCATTGTTGAACTTTATTTTTCCTTGGTTTCCAGTTTAAGAGGTTATTTGAGCTTTTGATCTTCAATTGAGCCAAAAAGCTCAACTGTTAGTCCCATAAGCTCTTATTTTGCTTATTTTTCATTTCTAAAATTTTTGCTTTTGTTAAAGTTGTTTTATTTTAGTAGTTTAACAGTTCCATAAAAAGAAAAACACAAAAACATCATTTTAAAGCTAAGTGATAGCTTCTATTTAGGAGCTTAATTGCTTATTAGCTTATTTTCATTAAGGACATATAGGTTTTATAATTTTTATAGGTTCCTGTATTTATTTAATAATTATATAAAAAGTTTCAGATTTTTATTAGGTGGTTTAGTATTTATAATAAATCAATGATAGTTTTAGTAATTAATAAATAGTAATTAATTAATAATAAATACATAAATAGTGTAATAATTATATTTTCAATTTTAAAAATTGTTTTATAATATTTTAGACTTTTCTAAGTTTTAATTTCATTTATCTAGGCTTATTTTACATTTTCTTAATTTTTAGGTAATTATTAAATAGTTTAAAATAGTTTTTAATTAATAATAATTAATTAATAAGTCTATTAAATATTTTTATTTTTCCAATAATTTTCTTATGTCATTAGGATTGTAAAAATATAATTTTCATATCCATAGCCCTTTTATTTCTTAAAACTCACGTTTTATTTTGTACGTTTACGTTAATTTAAACTAAACGTACGCGTTTTTAGGTTTTAAACGTTTTTAAGTCATTTCCTTTTACGTGCTTGTTCATATAGCTTGTTTAAGTTATTTTGTCTCATATTTCTTAGTTTACTCACTCAAAACCTTTCCATTGAAAATCACCCGATCACAAATCCGTTTTTATACCATTCACACCTCGTCGGGACTTAACGACCCGGGGATATTCTATACTCCTTGGTTTAGTATTGGCTCACTAGTTTGACTTTAGTTGACCAAATCCTTGGTCAGTTTTAGTTGACTGTTCAGAGCCAATCAAATTTTGGCGCCGCTGCCGGGGAGGTGTGCTGCGTATCTGAGCGTGTTTTGAAGATTAGTGATCTTTGATACCTACTCATTGTAAATTTACCATAATATTGTTCATTTTCTTACTTTCATAAAAAAAAAATAATCGTGAAGTTAATTCGTTTGACGGATCGATTACCAAAAATATCATATTTTCAAGTTCCAAAAACATGTAAAACCCAAAAAGAATCTTCCTCCTAATGTTCATAATTCTTGTAGCTCTAAGGATTCTTAAAGTTGTTTTCAAGTGCATGCGCACTCGTTCTTCTAGGTCTACGAGCCCATTTCGTGAGCTTGTTAAGATTCCTCGAAGACGACGTAGACATTCTGCACCCGCAGTCGAATCCGAGATTCGTACTGTTTCTCCCACTTCTGTCGTCATGGCAGATCTTCCGATGAATGAGCTTCTCCAAGCACCCATCGAGGGTTATGGAGATGCCATTGTTGTTCCAGCCATCGTGGCTGATAGTTTCGAGCTCAAAACCGGGTTACTTAATCTTGTAACCTCAAGTCAATTCTATGGTTTTGAGCGGGACGATCCTCATGCTCATATTCGATGGTTTAACAAGATCACATCTACCATCAAATACAAGAATGTCCCTTCTGAGGCAATCAAAATTCTTCTCTTCCCATTCTCCCTCGAGGGGCAAACCCGGATTTGGCTTGAAAAACAACCCCCTCATTCGATTGAAACATGGGAGGATTTGGTTAAAAAATTTGTGAATGAATTCTATCCTCCTTCCAAGACCACGAGTCTTAAAAATGAGATCATCAAATTCACTCAGAAAATCGATGAATCATTTAGTGAGTCGTGGGATCGTTTCAAGGAATTGCTTCGCAAATGTCCTCACCATGGTTTCTCCGAGTTAATGCAACTCGA